>JAQFZX010001027.1:0-37728 GCA_034682405.1 Hydroisotoma schaefferi | reverse complement strand
TACAACAGAGAACGATTGATTTATTTGCTTATCGCGTGCATTTGCTTATCAAAGGGACCAGTCATTACTTCAAATATCAGTTTGTGAAGATACCGATGAACTGGAGCAAAATGCAGTTGTAATTGACGACGATAGCAGTTTGGAAAGTGGAACCTCGGAAGATGAGGACGATAGCAGTAGTTCTACTGTTTTGTTTCTGTATTTTGATATTCAAGATAAGAATGAAATAAAAAAATTAATGCGTAATGCTTTTTCAAAGTAAGGGATGCTTTTTTTAAAATTAAAATATTAGTAGCCCCTCCCGAATAGTGGCCCCCTCAAAAAAGTCAAAAATTGAATACTGGCCCCGGCGTGTATTCGAGTATATACGGTAATAATCAATCTACGCCTTAATTCCAAAAAGCCAGTTTAACCCACGTACGCTTCCTTTTCACATTTGAGCATCTAAACTTCATTCGCCGTGTACCACGTTAGAATTATTTCATCTGAAGTGAAATCACATAATAAATTCCCCAGCTCGAAATCAATTAGGTTACACTCTAAACAAGAATATTAGTAGTAAACTAGAGCAAATAAATAGTAGGCGTTTTCCAAAATTTAACATGTTTTCACACCACACAAACTATTATTTATCTCGAAATATTTACTAAGACTGAAGTTATTCTAGTCTTTAACACCAACCAAAGCCACTCCAAACTTTCCGAAGGAATTCAACTTTCTCTTTGGATGATTTAGGCATGCGGTTGTCTTAGGAGAAAGTCGGAGGAGAGTCTGAACTCCATACCAACAACGCTCTTTGTAATTCAAGTGAGCTTAATTATTTGTATACGGGACTTGTGTTTAGCTTTGAGAATGAGATAAACCTTAGCCGGGCCAAGGATTGTCTTTCATCTCTCTCAAATATAATTCTTATGGCCACAGCCACCCCCCACCAACTGTCTACCACATTCTCAATGTTCAAACAGACCTAGCTCATGATATCATATAGTCCTAGCCGTGGTCCACAGGATTCTTGCTATTTCAAGTGGAAGTAAAGCATGGTCGGTTTCAGAATTCTCACATCGTATAACATTTAAGGGGTTCCTAGTAAACAAACTAGGCAGTCACTCAAACACAACAACCTTAGACGTCTCATCGAGTGGATGACATTAGAGAGTTTAATTATAAAAAGAAGATATAAATTCTAGAAAAGGTAAACACAATTAATAGAAAGCAAGTAAACATCCTTCTTCTTGAATAAACCAGACTTTCTCTTTGATCCTTTTACAAGTTATAAAATATTATTTCAGGAAAAATACGAGCCAAAGAGAAGTGGTTCAGATCCGATACCTTAGAATCGATTTTGTTAGGAAATGTAAAGATACATGTATGCTTGCAGATAGCTTCTTATCGTAAAATGCAGAACAACTCTACTTCCTAAAACCATCCATTCATCGACTTCAGACATGTTCAATATATTTTCCTTTTACAAGCTAAAAAAATATTTGAGATTAATTTCTTACTCCGTATACTTTTCTTGAGGCCGAATATTAAAAATAATATTGGCTCCCTCTCCCCATTGCAGGGAGTATACAAAATGATATCCTTTTATTTTACCTAATATACTAAAACATAAAAGCAGAGGAAAAGGATCGGGATAGCCCACACCGCATTTGGAAGCGATATACTTGCAAGTCATGTTTGCCAGGCAAAAATCAACGGTTAAAATATTTCTCAAAGCTCAAAGCAAGCATTATAATAATACGAATTATATGCATAGACATGAAGAGATATATAGTTAACCACGGGGAACAAACTTAATGAGGCGGAGAGATCTTGTAGATGAAGAAAAATGTAGCAAAATGTAACAAAAGATAGGTACATTTCCTAGGGGAAATTATCGTTTTTAAGATTTCAACCAAATATGTACTACAAGCAGTAAGAAAAAGGGAAGTGGTGAAAGGAAATTATTCTATAGTTATTTTAAATTCCAACCGGTTCCATGTAGTAAGGATGGTTCGGCTCAAAAATATAATAAACTGCAAATACAGCAAAGATATCTACTCATTTTGATCAAAGGGAAGATGAGGTTTCTTTTATTTAAATTACAACAATTCCGTCAAACTCATCAAAGAAAGAGGGACACGGATTTCCTTTTAACGCTCCAGAAACTAAGGATCGAATTAATTTAGATGTTAGGAGTTTTAGTTTTCCGGAAAGTTCCCTTTCCAAAGAACGATGAAAATGATGGCTAATAGGTCAATTAAATGGAAAAGTAAGGGATTTTTCTGCCAAGCCTTGCAAAAAATTCAACAAAGTACCCATATATATCAGAAACCAGAGTAGGAGTATCCTGCAACTAAAAACACCGTACATCTTTAGTGGAATACGACTACATAGTTCAGTGAGAAAGTAAGTAGGTAGACTCTTTTCATGACGATCATCTTTAACATGATAATGATAAAAGGCGGAAAAGGGAATCAAATCAGTCAAATTGTGGGCTAAGCGATATCAAGAACCATATCCTTTTTTTCCTGAATCTGGCCAGATCTGGAATATTTCTTTGTGAAAAAGTGAATTCACAAAAGACTCGATGGTCTCTCTAATCCCTGGTTGGGCTGATTTTTTCATCTTTGTGCTCTATCCTTGGTGATCTGGCTGTGGCTAGACTAGAATCGAATAGAATACACGAATGAAAATGGATTCCATTTAAAAACCATTATATATTTATGCCGATGTCGATATTCTTCTTTATATTCTTTTTCCTTCGTAAGCCCTTGTGGATTTAGCCTTCCTTGGTTGGTTGGTAGTAACTTGAAATGCGTATACAGGAAAATCCCATTTTTATTCCGATATCTGTCAAGAATTTGCTTTTCCATTTCTGATTTTATTTCTTTTTGGACATATTTTTATGGATTTCTTTCCATCTTTCAATCCACAAAGCATGCATTTCATTTTCAATCCTCCACACATAAAAAGAAAAAAACGAAGCTCAACTAGCTATATTTCAAAAATGAAAGTAAAGCTTCCCTATTCTTACTTTTCCTGCTTATCCAGCAAAAACTTCAGTAGTGGCTTGGCTAGGTTTGTAGTTCAGTTTAAGTTCAGTTTTATATTACATTTTGAAAACTGTCAACGGTAAAAGAACTAAAAAATCCTTCATGTACATTCTTTGAAGAAAAATATAAAAGGTAGATAAATCTCAGAATACTTTAGTTTATTATGGATGGCTCAGCCTATCAACATTTTTTTGTGTTGTGCTTGTACTGATACCAGTATTGATTTAATACTATTACAGTTTAATCGTCCGTTCCAAGAGTAAACTGGATTGTACAACCTTTCCTGAAGTTTACTTATGCTGTTGTAATCTTGAATGATGGATGTAATAAGTATCCGCTTAGTAAATAAGCATGCCTGTACTTTTGTTAGCTAACAGATGAATTTCTAATTCTGTTTGGCTTCACGTTTAAATTTATTTGGCACAGCAAGTTTTACACTTTGAAAATATTACGTTGAGTAAGCTTGCTAAAACTAGTTGACTGCAAGTAAAGCAAACATGTTTGGGAATCAGTAAACCTGAGCAACTACTTAATGACTATGACTAATGAGCTTTCTTTAGAGCAGACTTGTACCTACGTTGTTTCAATATTAAAATAAATAAAAGGAGAAACGTAACAGAAACACAAATGATCATTATCACCCTCCCCAAGAAGGATGTAGTAACGTATAATATGCTAAAATTATGTGTGTGTAGGTAGTAAAAGTGGAGCAGTTTCTGCTAAACTGCCACTGCAGGTCACCAAACACGCCGAACGTTACGCTTTAAAGGAAACGCTAAATAATGCATTTCAATCAAGGTAGACTTAAAAGTGGTCCAAGGTGAATTCATTCTTCACCTCAGGGGTATAAACTGACACTTTGAGTCTATAACTTGAAGTCATTCAATCGATTATTTGCACTCGAATGGATGAAAATGGTGCAGGAATCCAAAGTAAATTGATACCTGCATGCAAGCGTACGCGTACGTCATATAAAGTTTTATAAAATCCAGCCAGATATGTTCTAGTCTGTTGTATAGGTGTATAATTTCGTATACCTTGAACGTCCGACTGTCAACTAAGCCAAAACACGGGCGTGGAATGGATAGAGGAGGGTTACTGGTGTGTCGTTCTACGTTGGAATTTGATCAGAGTCGTTATTCTAAGTAGACTTTGATAGATTATCCCAACTCATAATATAATATAGTACCACTTACTGCTACTCCTTCTAGGCATTTCAAGTAAAGACAAAAAGTATGAAAGTTATTTCTATGAAGTGAAGTGAGATAAGTTGGTGGTGGAAGGAAAGGAAGCGGAGCGAAGGAAACCAAGTGAGTGTGATATAATAATACAAACTTTAGTCATAAGATCGATCACTTGACAAACAAGAGTTGTTTTCGCCCTCGTTTCACCGTAACACTACATATTCATCCATCTCAAACCTGCACACGCTAACGACATGCGAGAAATCTTTCAGTGGCGCATTTAACCTTGTTCTTACGCGAAGCTAGTCCAAACTTCAAATTAGTGAATTTTTAGACCCTCGCTCAGGTTCTGGGAGAATCTTATAAACCTTTCACTCTTTTATGCATGAAAGTAGCAAATAACTTTATTTGCAAATCATTTATAAAAAACAAAGTGAGAGTAGAAAGGGTAGAAACATAGAAGCTGTTTTGAAGGTTAGAAATTAGCAAGTTTTGTCTCTGAGAGATGAAAAAGGGCGAAGCTCTAACTTTTAGCGAGACGGAACCATCATGAGATAATTACCTCTCTAATGTTTCATTTATTACTCGAGACAAAGTATTTTACCTATACTAACGTTGTCAGCTTTACTATAGATAGCATTATTACTTTGATTATTATGTGTATGCTATCAACAATTCAAAAAGGCAAATTTAGGTGGGTAGATCATCTCTCTTCCGCTTATTCTTACGAAGTCCTAGGTTCAGTTTAGTCTTATTCTTTTCTGGGGAAACCGTTTCCGATCCTGCCATTAAGACCACCGCTTGGCTGGTTGATATTGAACTTCTGACGTATTAATTTACATGAAGGGTATACACAGGCTAGGGTATATGGTGGTTTTAGAGAAAGCCACAAAATTGCTTCTAGGCACGATAACCCCCAGTATTAGTTTGGAAAAGTTACATTTACGCGTAAAAGGCTTGTGAAAATATCACTATATTGTCCTATGCTTATTTAGAAGCCAGATACAAGAGCATGGAAAGTCTGCTACTATTGGGACTGAATTTGAAAGCTAGCCGAGTAGACTTAGACTGCGGGCTTTGCAAAGCTGTGTGTTGTGTGCGACTAATAATAATAATAATGATGGAAATAAATGCAGCTTTTCAACACATGCAAGAAATTCAGGCACTCATTTGCTAACTTATTATATCCACCACTCTAGATAAATATTGTATATTGGACTCTAGGGAAAGTGTTTATCACACGACTGCAGTAATCTCATAAAGTAACGTTGATTCTGTTTATGTGGTTATCGACAACACCTCATATAAATTATTTATTGTTCCTTCAGCCGAAACTTCTTCACTTTGTGTAAAGTACAGTTATGTGGTGCAGTGTACACACACATTCATGAATAATTCGGTATCGCAACGGTTAGTGGTTAGTTAGAGAGAATTACTAAAAATAAAAAAGTTGATAAAACTGGAAGAAGCGGAGTACGGTGCTTTTTACTTTTACTAGAAAATTAACAACCAATACACCGCTCTGTGTTGAAGTTAGATACAGCAAAGAGAAAGTCACATTACATTTCTGCATAGATAAACTTTCTTTCGTGCACACTACCTTGTACTCAACAAAAAATACTATGCAAGTATATATAAACGCTAAGGAAGCTATTCTAAAATGATAAATCACATTAGGTACTACCTAGATAGGTAGTAACTTTCTTAAGAGTAACCTAAATTAAAAGTAGCTTTAAGCTGATTTTTTATTCTCATACGATGACGAAGACAGTTTTTTAAGCCAAGTTAAAATTGAAATAACAATATTTACTCTTTAAGCCAAATAAAGACAAATATCATTATAAGCCCTCAAAGATGCATTCTATAGTGGATATATTGTCCCCAATCGACAATCCGTAACTCCTAGTAATTCTTCAACATATGAGTATAACAGCTACACAGTTGTAACCAGAAGAGTGACAACAGCAATACATGTTTTGAAAACCTTTTAACGAACCAGTAAGTAAATGGTCGGTTGGGATTAAACTGAAGGGAGATAACTACCAACAAACAGCACTATTTTCTCTCATATGTCTTTCTTTCAACGCATATCATACCAGACAGAGGCATGGACGCGGCCATGCACTCGTGTCGCTACCCGTTTGACTGTGTATAAATCCAGCTTAGTATTATACTCTTCAACCAGTATCTTTTATCTTTACATACTCCTTGTAATAACAGCCCTCTCCTTTGCTTCTAGCCAACATTCTGTTCCATAATGCAAGGAGCAGCTCAACCGTTATGGAACAGACTGTCTGCTCTCGGTTCTTCTTGTAACAAATTCCAAAAAGCAGTCTAGTCTAGAAACACCAGAGCCGTCTCGTTCCTCACATATCCTGACATTAAAGAAATCTAGAGAAAGTCCCTTGTAGCGAGACTCATATCAGAAAAACGGTATAATATATGTTTCGCTATCCTCTGAGTTTTGAATTTGTCCAGGATAAACTTATAAACGACTGGAGAGAAATTAAAGAAGATTCTTGCATTAATAGTACATATAGTCAACTCAACTGATAGATTGTTTAAAAACACGATTTCTTGCAAAACGCACTGAGTAAGTGAAAATAACGGATTCTATAAGCTAAGAATGCGCTAAATCAGTGTTTCATTTAGCATATTATAGAAGCATACAAAAATTGCAACAAGTACGGTATGAAACTTTAAAATCGGTAGAACCTCTATGTTTATCTAGTGGATTATAAATAGTTTGTCGAAGGTTCGTTAGGATTGTATATGGTTTCACAGAAAAGCTCGGAGGTTCACTGGAGAAATATAAATAGGTGTTTAGAACGTTCGCTGGAGAGGTATAAATGAGTTTGTAGTGGGTTTGCTGGAGGAATATTTTTGCTCACCTAACTTGAGCTTTCCTCCCAAGAAACTGAATCTTTCTGGATAACAACAAAACACTGCTCTGCCTGATGGAAAGAAGATAGCAATATCAAAGAAGTTATCACAGTCCTCCTACTTCTTTTGTAAAATAGCTAAATGTTTCGTATATTTTCAGCTAGCCTGTTGCAATAAAATATTGCCATTGGGCAGTAAATAAGAAGGGAGGAACGTAAACGTAAAAGTTTCGTTAATATTGAAAAAATCCATCCACTTTAATTCTCTGCCTTATTTTTACACAGGGAAGCTTGATCCATAAACTCCTTATATTTATTTTTATACAATCAACAAAAGTTTAAAGTTGATTCTTTCTTGCTTTTAGTCCTGATATAATAATGTACCATCTCTGGGTTTGATACTTTCTCCTGGGGCTACGTTTTGCCTGATTTGGATGTAGGTTTTCCCCATCGGTTCCTTCCTGCTTACTTGTTATTTCATACACTTGACTATCCTTACTGCATGCTTCCAGTTTATTTTTAATCTTATAAATTATGCAAGCCTATTATAGAATGGACATTAGCTCTGTCTACTCAGTACTCAGCCTTTTTGCTTTCCTTCCTCTGGTGCACATTTTTATGGCCTACATCAGTTTTTTCTTAAAGCTTCAAGATGAAAGATTAAATCCATTAAAGGAAAGAGAATAATGTCTTGATGTCTTCTTCAGGTTTCAAAAAGTCCGGTGTAATTAACTTATTCTAAACAGTTCTTTACTTTTCAGCTTTCCCTGGGCATACTTTCGCTACTCGGGATAATTCATCCAAGTCTGAAATGTAGCATTGAAAAATGTAGGAATATTTTTTACCCTTCTTTTTTATTTTTAAAACCGTGTTTAACAAAGTAACATCTCCAAGTGTCCATATAGTTATGAATAAAGTAACGTTTAAAATGGCTTTTTGCAATAAAAGTTAAAAATTGAACCCAGCATATACATGACGGTTATTAGTTTTGATATCTAAGAAAACAAACTGTATAAATTAGTGAAAAGAAATTTAAGTAAAGTAGTCAACGAAAGTCTTTAGAGTGAAGATTCCATTTGAATAAAGTTAAAAAGTTCTGCTCGATGTATCCATAAAGAGAACTTTGATTAAATAAACATCACCTAAAAATATATTACCAGTACCGTGCAAAAGCAAAACAGCTCTTCTATCAATCAGCCATTGTTTCTTTTCCTTTGCCATGCTTTCGTATTATCATACCAACGAAATGCTAGATGCAACTCGCTTAAAGGTACTTACACTTCCATGCTAAACTTTGAATACTTTCATCTTCATTGTAACTCCAAGGTCGGCTCAAGATAAAGAGACGGGAACTAGAAAAAGATATAAAAAGCCGAGGAAGCCTTAGATGAAATGGAAGTGGAAAGGGAAAAAGGCTAATCTAATAAAATTAGTGAGTCATAGAAAGAACATTTGCATGAATGAATGAATGTTCTAGTTTCCTCCAAGTACTTTGGAAGACTGGAGTAAAGGAGGACTCGAGGATTGAGCTAAACGGACCCTGAAGAAAGAAAGGCGAAGAGCGAAGAAGTACACATTTTTATCACACTCCAGTTCCTGCTTTGCGAGTCTTATTCGTCCCTTCATTAAACCGCTAACGTGATCATCTTTATTTCCAAGTCTTACTTAAGCTATGTTTGTGTTCTTCATGAAATTATCTGCAGTCCAATGTTAAGACACTTTCTTCAGAAATCTACATTAACAGAAGGACAGATTTCTTCGGTTATTCGCTCTTGTTTGATGTGGCTTGGCTAGCACGCGGTCACTACGTCTATCTTTATAGACTACTTTCGTTTCAATGGAATGTTTAAAAAATTAATCTATAAGCAAGACAAGTAAGATTGAAAGGTCTTTGTTATTGAGACGAATTGAGGTCTGAATGTACCCCTGGGGAACGATCTTTTTAAAACGAGTTGTGAAATTAAGTTTTTCTACGTTTTTGCTCTTAGAATTAAATCCTGAGTTTGTGGGTTTGTAAACTACTTAATGCAAAATTCAGGCTAAACATTTAGAGGTTTACAGGCAGTTATGGTCTAGTAGCGATATGCATATAATAGGTGCGAATACTGTACAAGTGGAAAAATTACTAAGACTTTCCCTTCCGTATTGGCCTGATAAGATAATAAGCCATTGTAAAGATTTGATTATTTAGTATATTTAATTAATAAACGATGATATTATCTCTGCAAAAGTGATTATTCCACTGATTTGATGAAATTTTATGGGTTGGTGCGTTTCCACTTCTATTTAAATTGAAGTTTATTACATTTCTTACCATACATCCGTCTCAAACCCTACATATACTGTTTAATACCTTTATCTTTCTGAATGGTGACAAAGACAACGAAGCCAGAATGTACAAGAAAAATGAGATGCTTTCCATTCCATTGTCTACCTAGGTTCAACCGTCGCTTTTATTTTATGTTACATGTCAGGGTTTGTTGCCAGAAAATCCAAAACTTGTTCTCAGCGTTCTAGTGAACTTTTAACTTTCACTTCACCAACCACCGTATCATCTCAGTTCATTCATATTACTCATGGGGACTGTGACTTATTGGAAAAGTACTATAGTATTATTACTTCCTAACTTCAACCTAACTAACTTACTAGCTTACTTACTAACTAACCTAGCTTCAAGAACTCTGCCTTGCTGCTGACTATTTGTACAGGATTATTTTTATCCATTCAGTTGTGACAGTACGCACATGTTTTGTTTTTGCTAAATGTAAGTTTTATAACATGCATGATAATTGAAAGTCTCCATCCGTTGTCAGTTTCATGAAGCGTAAATAAAACTTTTTCAATAAGAATTAAGCAACAAAAAGTAGAACAAACTATAAATGAGTGGTTTGCTCTGATTGAGTTGGACAGTTTTGAAGGATTCAATTGTAGCAAGTGAGTGCTAAAATAAACGGAGAAAAAGTGAGAAAGTAAAAGAAATAATTGGCTATAAAGAGGAGGACTATAGTATCATAAGAAAGAAGTTGAGAATTTCCCAAAGCAAAATCCCATTATATGGAGTTTCCATCTCAGTTTTTAACTTGGGATTGGAATGGAATCGATAAGTTGCGAGAGAAGAAGGGGAAGACCACCACCCAGTTTTACTTGCGGCTGTCTCTTTATACGTTTTAGCCCATAGTTGTAACTACGCCAGTGTAGCGTATCATCAAACAGTATTCCAAAAAACAATACAATACAGTATGAAAGAACGAAGAAAGGCACTGAAAGCACTGCTCTATGCTTAGCCTTATTCCAAATACAAATATTATGAGACCCAGATTTATGCTACTTAGACTGAGGAGTTTGAAGTGTGAAATAAGACGTATATGAAGAGTTTGTATTTAAGAAAAAATAAAGAACCATTTCCGATTTACGATATGAATTAAACAGTGTTCGACTAATCAATGTACAAGATACAAGTCAGCTTTTTTATGATGTGCTATAAACCCCTTGAAAGTAGTACGTCTGTGTATTTTTGTTATTACGTAAATTTTAGCTACTACTCTTGACCAGGGAGCCAGAAATCTCTTGTATTTTTTATGACTAGCTTATACTGGATTTTATCGTAACATTCCTTCAAACGCACATCATTTTATTGATTCAACCTGGGAGAAAGACAGGATTAAATAAACGCTCACGTTTCCAAGCAGCTAGCTGATGTCCGTATTTAACTCTTGACCGCAGTAAAGTAACATAAAATAATTATGGTATAACGTAATCTTAGATAGTTAACAGGAGAAAAGGTATACTTTGGGCCATCATTTATTAACTATATCATCATTAAAATATTTGTCAATAAGCTTCATACGTTTACTTTCCTCTTGCAAGTTACAATATGTGCTAGCAAAACCTTACCTTATGAGATTGTGTTGTAGGCGATGTAATTGATTAAATTGTCGCCTCCTATGTTCATGCCCCTTTTTATCAGCAATCAGCCATTAACAACCATATATCAAAGATAAGAAACAATGCTGCTGTACAGAACAACATACTATATAGATAAATTCCATCATAAAATAATATATTTTTCTCAATCCATATTATCTCCGAAAAATTCAGACGGCGGCGCTTTTTCCAGTATCTGGTTGTTAAAGTTCTGTACGACACATAAATATGTGAATAAAGAACCTAGCCACGCAGATCAAGATAACATTGAATGCGATACGAAAAAGGAAGTATTATTTCTACAACTATAACAAGCTATTCAGTATGAGGAATATTATAAAATAAAAAGATAAAGTCAAAGCTAGAATTCTAGCTATCTAAAGGT
The DNA here is from genome assembly GCA_034682405.1 of Hydroisotoma schaefferi. Lineage (NCBI taxonomy): Eukaryota > Metazoa > Arthropoda > Collembola > Entomobryomorpha > Isotomidae > Hydroisotoma > Hydroisotoma schaefferi. The sequence continues at coordinate 26,315 of JAQFZX010001027.1, read as the reverse complement.
AATTACGCAAGCACCAAATGGGTGGATCGGGGTCGTATAAAGGGAAATAAATTGACCAGCAAGAATGACCACGTTAAGGCCCCCTCAAAGCTGTAAACGCGAGTTACGCCCTACCAAGTGAGTAAGAACAGTGTTAGTTGCTTTGTAGCTCTGCAGAAGCTGAACATTAATACTACTCTCTAGAGATGCAGGAATCCAACACTAAAGATCTGAGAAAGACCAACATTTTACAAAACTGAACTTGCAACCTAACCTACTATTGAAGAGGAGGGCAAGGAATGTGCAGTTGGTTAAAAATTTATTATGCCTAATGGTGGCAATTACTTCCTTTTTTACATTAAACACATCGCTCTAAACAAACAACAAATTAAACGCTAGTTCTCAGAAGTCTTTTTATCTCCCTCCAGCAGCATTCCTATCATCCCTTCAGTGACCTAAGTTAAAAAGAGGTAGAGTCTTCTTCTTATATTTATTTTAAGTCTCCTTCCGCCACTCACTCCCTTTACTACTTGTCGAGACATGCTTAACTTTGACTTTTACTGCACAAACAAATATAGGAAGTTGAAAAAGGATGGGCCAAAAACAACAACTATAAGGAATTTGCATGTCTACTCTAGGAGAGAAAAGGAGAAAGTGAGCTCTGGAGGAGGCCGTCCAATTAATCACAATTACTCTCATGAAATAAATGACAGAGTGGAATCTAAGTACTATTATAACCTTGTGCGTTGTACTGTTATACAATACTTCGCTTGACGAAAGTAGGAATGAGATGGGGACAACCAACTGTACTTCTACACTTTCTCTAAAGTAACAGCCAACCACTACTAGAGGACTGAAATATGCATTAATAGTAACAATATTATAACGCTCATATGAATATTAACCACATATGAGGATTTTAAACTTAACAGAATTGGGTGAAATTAAACTGCTATTTTTAAGGCCAAGTTAAAAATGGGAGATCTGCTGTAACAGTATGTTAAAGCAGATAAACGTGTATTTTTATGCTCTTTTAAAATCATCTCTGATTTCTTGAACAGTTCTTTGTAGCTGATTATGAGAAGGTTGGATTTGTATAGCTTATTTGTTTTTATGCAAGAATTGCTTCTTGGCAAGGTATTCATATTAGTTTTCAGGGCATAATGCAGAAGTAGCGTACGCTTGAGACTTTTGAACCTTCCTTTTGAGGAAACATTCCTATTGAATCAGACGAACAACTAAAGCAACTATGCTTAGTACTCGATTCTAGTTAAAACTTTTTGATATGACTGGATTCACCTTTCTTTCCGACGTCATAGAAAGTTGTTTCCGTCTTCCTGTCCCTGTTCTATTCAATTTCCTAGATTTGCAAAAGTTAGCCACATAGACGCAACTTATTCCTCTTCTGAAGTTTTACCCTTATTGACTAGAGCATACACTTTTTTTTGTTTATTTGGAGAAAATACGTACGTATGTTTTTTTGCCATGTCAGATGAAAAAAGGAAGGCTACCGTATAGTTTCTTGAAGCGATTCACGCAAGATTTTCGACTATTGGAAAATTCAGTTTTTTTATTCCCTTCAGTAAGTCCAGGTTTGAATTTCGGCATTGCCTGAATGCAAGAATATCCCATAATTTTCAAAAAGTAGAAAGAGTACATTTTTTTACTTAAGCAATTCGATACTATTATTATTGAGTTATATCATCAACGGGGAAATTAAAAATGTTACAAAGAGTCCAATGATGCGAGTTCATTTGATTGGCTACATTTTATTGTTATTGCTATTATTGCTATGAACATGACAATTCGAGTCGAAACTGTGGACCAGAACCAGCGGAAGTCTACGTCAAATCGTGGTCCAAAAGATGCCAAGGATTATTTTCATCGACAATGGGATGGCATCTCATAACATTATCATTTAGCTTGACAATGTACAAACAAAAATGAGCTGGACGGGGACAGTAGTAAGAACGAGTTAGTTTTTCTTCTCATTCTGAAGGGAGAAGTAGCCCTATTATTAGATTTCTGTTTTCTTTCTTTTTCCGAACAATTTTATGCTTGGAGATGACAGCTTGTCAACAAGCTGGAGCGACCTAGAAGGTTGTTTAGTTGGTTCAACTTCCTACATTTCCTAAACAACCCTACTTCATATCACTAACTGGACCATAGAATTGTACTGCATGCCATCACACTATGCTAAAACGCCTCTTTGTAAATGAGGTCCCTGTATATTTAAACGCTTAGTGGACTTTATGTTTTAGATTTATTTTTCCTGCATTCAACAGAGCAACTCAATTTTTCAGTGCCGTGCGCATAAAAATTATTGCTATTTGTATTATAGGTACATGCACGAAATAATGAAATATTGATCCTCATGAAATAAGACCCCTTTTTCCAGTTCCAATGAATAAGGGAACGAAAACTCCAACATATTGACTTTACTTTTGGATAATGAGTTAGACTGCAATTTTTTCTCGAGACAAGAATTTACTTTGCAAGAGGCCTAACTGTTATATCCTCTCTTTGAAAGTTCCAAGTTATGTTTGTTAATATTATTGGCATCCACGCACGATCAAAGAGCTCGTTTCTTTGCGATTGGAACTTTTAACTTGCGACTTGGGAGTTATTCTTGCAATAAAAATCTAAAAAAGTACACCGTTTGGACTAGATTCATGATATTTTCTATGGTGGAACCCCAGGAGACAAGAGTTTGCAGAAACTAGATAGAGTACAATACAGTCCTTACACGTCAGCTTCAGGAGTGACTGTGCTGCTACTACTCTGTTCGTGTATCTCTGTTCAAGGACTTAACTACGGCAAGTCATTTCTGTGTCATCGAAGGACAGAAAATATTCATTCTACGGTAGTTCCCAGGATCAGCCTGAGACTTAACTTAACGTGAACCGAGAAACTTTAAAAAAACCCATCCCCATTCTATTCTCTCCAGACCAATAATACTTTCCAATTTTGGTGAACCCACGTCCTTTCAATACGCGAGGGTGTGAACTATACAGAAAATGTATTTTTATGCATACCTATTTCTTTTTTCCACTATAGTTCATCTCACTGAATTTAAGGAAGACTACGATAAGGTGATACTTATAGAGTTGACTAAAAAAAACTACGACAGGGCTGAAAGACTCCTAACTTACTGACAGCAGTTTAGTTTGGTTCTGAAGTAAAAGTTGGATGTAAGCAATATACATAAAATCTGAAAGTCGTTTCCAATCGTATGATATGATATTATTGTACAAATCCAAACGGATAAAGCTTTCTCTCTCGGTTATAACTTTACGGTTCAGTCAGTAGCAGATAGAAGTACATTTATATGAGCTCATTTTTTTATCACAATTTGGCCACTGTCCAGTCTCCTTTTCCATTTCACAAGTTTTTTGCTGGATATTTGCATGAAATTATTGAGCCCATTAGGTTCTTATATCCTTTCATTTTATATGTTAGTAGGTAGTTTGTGCAGGATTTTCGGGTTTGGATGCACTGGGTGTATTATCAACGTTATTGGTAGTAGTATGGGGTAATTCCCTATAGATTATCAATTGATCCATCCATATATCCTTCTCCCTGCCTGACCTTCCGTCTCTAGTAAAACTAGAGCATGTGAATGGGGTCGGTCCGAGACTTTTACACTAGAGACTTGGACCAGTTAGTTCTACTGTAGTTTTTGATACAATGTCTCCATAAGGGGATCATGATGAGAAGATAGTTATGCTCAATACAATTTAAATGGATTCGTTAAACAATCGATACCATGCAGCTTTAGGGTTTTAAATAGGTTTACTAAGCTTTTTTCTAAGTTACACCAAACTAAATAGCCATTCATTTTGTGTATTTATCATAAGCAAATCGTTAGAGTATAGACATATAATACTCTTGAATCCACTGATATTAAAACTGACATTAATATTGAGCCGAATGGCCTCTATGGCTATGATAACATTTTTCTTGCAGTAAGAAAGGTTGCTAATGTATCGATTTCGTTCTTTCTTTCTTGCTTGTATGTATCATCAACCACAAAAAGTAAGAGGAAACTTTCCTTATATATGAACAAGACAGGTTAAGTTTTATGTTGTTGTATGTGTGGTTTCGTTAGGCTTTGACTGGATAGGTAGTTAAAGATTTCTGAGTCCAGCGAACCGGACTCCAACTTGGCATCGTGATATGCATACTTTACTCTTGTTTCAAAGTACAATTTGGCTGCAAATGCTTATCTTTAGTGCTGGAAAAACAAGAGAAAGTTATAAAGATAGGACACAAGTTCCAATTGTACCTTATATGGTATTTATAAAATCACTAGCTTCTGTTTTTATTATAAATTCTACCAGCCTGTTTCCAAACTTCGATGAAAAGAGAGTTAAGTATTTATTATTATAATGATACAATTTTCAGAATTGATAAAAATAGTTCTCCACTGAAGGATTCAAAACAAACCGATGGTTTTCAGTTTTTACTGATTTATCTGTTTTTGACCCATTTACTGCAAGAGGGCCCAACATAGCATTGATTTTCTGCCAGTAAGACAAAATAGTCAATACTTTTTACTAATTAATAATAATAATACCAACTGATACCATTTAAGCTTCATTACTGTCACCTCCAATAAAAGCCATAATCAAACAGATTGATTGATTGATTGATTGATTGATTGATTTCTGCAAGCTACCCAATATACATGGTCATTTATGCTTGATAAATTGAATTACTGGTCATATATAGAAAGTCAAAGTTTAAAGTATAATTTAGTACATAAATTGATTGTTGGCGTGCCAGCTGATAGTTCATATTGCTTATATAGTTAATAATTAATTAAGTACACACATGATTAAAAATCTTGGTTTTGAATAAGTTGCATGATTTGATTCTACACAATTCAGAAGGTAAATTATTCCATAGATTTCGTCCCATAAAAGTGAAACATTGAGTACCATACTTGGTTTTTGGAAAGAACGTCGTAGTTATCATTGAGTTATTTCGTAAACTGTGATTCACAGTCATCTCTATTGCATTATGTTATTTTTTAGATACTATCTTAGCTTCAGAATTAATTAAATAAGTTGAAGCAAGTTTTTATAAAGTAAGTTATTTGTGCAAGCTATGAAATTTCAAGTGATTCCTTTTATAAAAAAAACCCACCTTACCTTTCATCATACCATACGCTACGCTAATTATAACTTTCTTAAATGGTTCAATATCAGTTCAAATAACTATCAGTTAAATTGGTTTGCTTTCACCGCAACTAATGTAAAAAATATGGACTCTTTTACGACAAGTATCCCTTTCTGCTGAAATTTAAGAAACCGTAGACATCAGATACTTAAATGAAAATGCGGCTAATGAACTATAATGAACTATTCTTTACCAGCTTAAGTGACATAAACCTTAGTCTATATTTCCAGCATTTATCCTGATTAGTGCTGAGACATTTTCCACTGTCAAAAAACAAAGAATTATAAGCGAACAACCGATAGCTTTTCAGCAGTTCTTCTTTATTTTTTGAGAGAGGCGAAAGAAGTATCATTATGGGTCCATGGAGCCTATTATTTCTGCTACTTAAGGATTATCATTCTTAATTAAGCCTCTTTGTTTTGATGAAACTTGAGCTAGCTAAAAGCCTACAACTGAAGTATCAGCACATCATTTTATTCCTTCTCATAGTGTTTAGTTTTCATCAGAGTACATGAGTTTAAAAACTTCACATAAAAAGATATAGAAGATTATATAAAGAACAAGTTGACCCATATTTATAACTTCACCATAGGATATCCGTATAGACAGAGAACCGCTAGAAGACTACAATAAGGCCGTTTTGATGAAATCTAAATATTTAAAATTTAAACACAAACTAATGAAATATTGACCAGTAGCTTTGGGTAGCTTGTGTAAATATTTTTGTAAGTTTTTCCAATATTTTTACTAGCCAGTCCAGTTTGTCCGTAGCAAATGTCAAACGTAATAAGATTAGTTTCGGTAGTTTTAGCCTTGTTATTATTCCAAGCAACCCATCATGCCATCGGGCAAGGCTTTAAATATCACTGCTTTACCAAGACTTTTTATACTTGTTGTATTAAATTAGGTTATTAAATTTAACCACGTAACTACTTTAACTAGCTTATATGACTGGTTGGTTTGCTACTGCTGTATTCGATTAAAGCTACTGACGTCAATGTGCTAAAGGCCAACTCAGTTTTTGAGTTGACTTTGACCAGTCCAGTCCATCATAGCTTTTCTAGGGAGTTTCATTTTTGTACCTTATTTCTTATGAACTCATTTTGTACATTTGTTTAAGTTTAACTAGTTGATTTGTACTTAGCAATAAATAGTAAGTTTCAAAATGCCAACTCTAATGGTTTGGAAATGTTTTGGACGCTTTACACGTTGGTCTGAAAATCTATGGACCCCACCTATCGTATTTGATGAGAGAATTAGACAATTTCAAATCCCTTGTAATAAGGGTGGAACCTATCTATACGGTTGGTGGCTGAGCAGTGCCACTGTTATTCTTACAGGGGTGATAATGGTCGCTGTTCTTCTTAAGAATATATTTGCTCCCCATTCATCTTACACAGCACTTGAAGCCATATTTACAGTGTTTTACATTGCTTTCGCTCTACTAATTTTGGTATTAGCACACTGTTCCGTCATCCTCAGAGCTCAGATCATTGCAGCCCTCAACCAACTCCTTATTTTGGATACCAGGCTATGTAAATGTAAGTTACCATCTTGAATAGTAGTTTCAGTACCGTGTTTTGTAAGTATTACATTAAGGAAATGTGTGATCCGCGATTAGTTACTAAATGGCTTTTGGTTGCATAAACACATAATCTGAATGAATGAGAATCTCTCAGAATACTAATGCATTAAAGTTACAAAAATTCGCAGCCAACCCAAGTCGTTTTGAAATGAAGCAAGCAACGTTAAACTTCTCCTTAAAATCCGCAGAGTATAGTTTAGTATGCCAGACAGGGATAAGACAGAGCATTTCTTCAACTAGAAGTCAACAGCCCGTGAAATCTAGAGTTATAGTCTTGTATTTATCATTTTAGGTCTTTTCAGCGATGAATTTATTTTGAAAATTAGAAGACTCATTCATATTTATAGAAATTCTCCAGTTAGGTTAGAGTTAAATTTGTGCCGAGAGGAATTAATCGGCGAATCCAGGCCAAGCCCTGAATTTATGTGTTTTCATTTCTCCGCAACAGCAGTGCAGTTGACTCTAATCCATTTTAATGATCCTGATTCTCTATTCGCCAACCAATGATAGTTTTAACGAGTTAAATTAAGGGTTTACACGTTTTAGCAGTAAATCCAGCAGTCTTAGTAGGTGAAGTGCTTGGGTATTGTTACTGATCTAGTCTATGTCTCATCCCTTATCATTTCCTCCCTATAACCCGTAGAGGAAATATTATATTCTGAATCGTGAGCAATAATATTAATTTAAAATGACCCGAGCCTATTTTATCTAAAATCTCTTCCTTCACCCAAGGGGGATTTGCTGACGCTCAAGGTTGGGACTCAGTCAGTCTTCTTATGCACGGCTTCCTAATCATTTCCAACGTGACCCCGATCTTACTAGCTGTTTTTGGAGTCTATGAGATGATCGACGCTCCCTATATTTTCTTGGTAAACTTTCTACCTCGTTCCGTTCTTCGTTCTTCTATACTGCTCAGCCTACTCCGCTTTTGCTGGCTTCTTGTCACCCTTACGGAGGTGTGGAAACAAATAGGTTTCTTTTCCCTTTCTTGTCTTTTAGTCTTGCAAATAGTGTCCAAAGCTCTAGGGATCAAAACTAACCCAGCCAACCTGATGAGGTATGGTCTGGCCGGTAGAAGAAGATTACAGATCCAATGGAGATTCAATCAGGCGTACGAAATTTATCGGAAGTTACAACTGATCATATTTGGGGGAATAAATCCATCCATATACTACTTCATCCCATACTTAATGGCTTTTGGTCTAGTTCTCTGCATTCTGGCGGACTTCACTACGATAGTACTACACTACAGGATGAATGCCTTTTTATTGATTGCCATGCCTTGTATAAGCTTCGGGGTCAAGTTCATCATCATTACTATGCTCCCTCAGGCGTGCCAGGTTAACCAGGAGTCATACAAGTTCAAAGAGGAGTGGGTAAAACTTGCTCCCATTGGAAACAGACTTTCTAGGCGGAAGCTGTGGTCACTACTTCCCCTTAGGTTTTACGCTGGGCCCTTTTTCTACTGCAAGAAGTCTACAAAGACGACATATTTCAGTGTTCTTATGCACTATACCATGTCTGCTGTTATCTCCGTCAAGAAAGATATTTAGTACTAAATGAAAACGGGCGTGTCTTTCTGACAAAATAAAAACTGGTAGAAAAATATGAAATCTACTAGGATACTCATTAGCATTTATAATCTAGTTTAGTAGTAATCAATAGTAATAATAATAATCAATAAATGGGAGTAGTAGATAGTTTTCTTCAAACTTTTAAAGGTTGAGGGAAATTACTGAATTATAAGTATACGGGTTGGAGTTCTCCTGCAGGGCCCTGTCTATACCAAAAATGGATTGATACAACACTGATCGAAAAGCCAGCTTGAGTTTTTGAAATAATACGTACATAAAATAATACATTTCATTTTAAGTTAACTAAATATGGATTAAACAATACAATGTTTGCTCCACTATGAGCTGCTATCTGGATTGGATACATGTGCTTAAATATTTTTATTCCTAGCTAGAGAAAATTCAAGTTCGTTAGACCAAATCATATACAGTAACGAGAAGAAATATTGTCCCACTTATGAAGAAAGTATAAAACTTAGCAGCAACGGCTAAGGCGTCCTGAGAGAAAGTCGTAAAAGTGTCGGGAGCAGCTCTGCTCCATATAAAGTTCGTCTTTGAAAGATATAATTCTTAGCGTAGCTTGAATACTGCAGTTACAGCTACTGCTATGCTGCTGAAGATACTAAAGATGAAGTTCAACACTGGGAAAAACCCTAGTCCTACTTCTGAGCCGTGCCACAAAATACTGTGGAGACAGATTTCAAAAAGTTTAGCCATAATGCACGCACAGTTAGTTTGGTATGGTATATTGATTTTTTAGTTTACTGTAAAACGTTCAGAGAAGCAATATCGCAATGTCATTGGAACGATTGAGTTAAAATTTATCCAATTGTATGTTTTTCTTTTTTATAATAAAATGACCTACTGTTCATTGTATGTTACTGAGAACGCCGTTTTTCATATACTTTTCCTTGATTTCGCTGAAGATGGTTTGTATTAAATATTCAATAGTCCAGATAATTCTTATGCATCCCTGATCGACCAATCACCTCATCATCAGATGACTGCATTTTACTTGATGCATAAATAGTCATACTTCATGAAAGATACAAGCTTGTAGAGTTAACCAGTTCTCCTTCATCTTCAACATATTTCCAGCAAAATTCATTTAAAATACTTTCTTCATCCTACTACCTCATCCACCATAATTAAAGGGTCCTGGAGGCATGTAAATAATAGTACAAAGATCCAAGACATGAAAGAAAAACTGTATTTGTTTAACATAGTTCATTTGCATCTTGCATGGTAAGGGACTTCTGAGATCATTCATCCGATTCGAAGGGCTTGATTAAAAGCATGTTTGACTGCTCTGTGAACACGAATGAATTCCCTGCTTAATTGGTACTTGAAGGTATCTCCCAAGGGAAGTGTTCCTTATTTTAACTAGGTGATGAGATGGGTACAGCCACCATATCGTACTGGTGCTCGTAAGCCTACCTCGTTGGTAATTTACATTCAGGAATATCTATCCCACACCTCTTTTCAGCACAGACTAATTGGTCATAAATAATTTTTATTAGGCTCCTGCTTTAGACCTGAGAAGGCTTCAACCCTATTTCCTTCATATTCTACGCTGTTGTACGTAATAAAAGAACATCCTCAAGGAACCACCAAATGGCCCCCGTTTATTCTTACCTAAGAATCAGAAGCAGACGCAACCAACTAAGACCATGAACTAGCAAGCTATTAATGTGCCAGGGTGTCATAGCTGTAAACCAATGCCAGCCAACGAGTCATAAACTCCGAGTAAAGTATTCAGATTAGACTGATTAAATGGAACTTTATTTGCTTGAATTTCTTCACTCTACTGCCTCCATTTCAATAGGCCCAAAAACCATATTAAATATCAAAAGAGTTACCCATTTGTCATCCCTCGTTCGGGTTTTTACCTCACCCAACTTCTATTGATAGCCATAAAACCAATAAATTTGAGCAAAAAAGTGAAAAAAAAATGCATTAATATACAGTCAGGCATGGCTTGGTTCTATATTGTGATTGTGAAGCTCAATTAAAATTAAGAAGGCGGAAATATGGTCCAGTAGTTAATATGGCTCTTTTGACATGATAATAATGCTGATATGCCGAATTAATGAAATTATGTGTAGTATGTGATTCACTCGCTCGCACCATAACTTTCACAGAATATGTTTGTGTGTGTGGGTAATTACGAGTTTAATTAGTCCTTTCACAGACCCCGGCTGTACGGGTAATTTCATCCAGAATAGAAGATGAATAAAACTGGATTAGAGACTGCTGTGCTGTGTTGTAGGCAAAACCTTAGTTTAGCTCTAATAACATTGAGAAACCTGTCACGTCATGTCAACCGTAAACTAATTGGGAGGTTTGGATTATTGAATACGACAGAAATTGGACCATTGATTATTAATTCAAGAGGTTGGTTCTAGGCCCTTATAAAAGATGGTATACATGTGCATTTGTTTGAGGTTATGCAGGAATGTTTCATTGAGGATTTGGTAGCTGTATATAAATTGGACCCTTTAACAAAATGCTTAGGATTCGTGAAATGACGCTGGTCTTATTCGAGGTACTGCCATGCCATGACATAGGCATAGATTGGATTCCATGTTGTAGGACCAATCAATGTAGACGTAATATTTATTTAGTCGTTGCTGCGGGTCTGGTATGAGGATATGACATTGAAACTCTAATTTAATCCTCCTAGTTCTCGTGTACCAAAACTTCTTGGGATTTACAGATTTCTTTGCAGATTGTCGTTTAATTTATTTACACTGGTGACTGAAAATACGTAGGAGATAATTGTCTATTAAAAATGTACCTGTATCTGTTTTAGAACTTCTGAAAGCTCTTCATGTATGTAAATGGTAGTCAAATTATTTACAAGTTCTAAACTCTCATGGAGTTTCCTTTGCTAAATAGTTTACTTATTGAAGAAGTGTCCTTCCTCTATTGACCGTAGATTAAATGTAAATACGCATGTCTTATTTTACAATTTTATAAAGTTTTTCGATTATAATTTTTACCAAGCAGAAATACGCAACACTTCGTATCATTTCGCTTCTCTATGCATAAAAGTTTATTTCTTCAAGTTAATTTCGATCTTATCAATAGAAATTAGACTTCAATTCATCAGCTTTCCGTAAACTTACAATAAAAGGTAACATTCCTCTATCCTACAACTAGCCAACTGCCTCCCAACTCATGGCGTTGCCTTTGCCTTGCTGTTGACTTCGTGTTGACACACCCCACTTTACTACCACCGTATAGCTCTAGGACCTTTCTTTATCACTACTACCAACTCCAATGATATTTATCTCTGTATGGAAATGTCTAGCTCCAATTTGCATAAGGGAATACTCCCACCCGTGGATTTATTTACCATTAAACATCCGCAGCAGCATCCTTAATTTCATGCTATGGAAATGAATAGTCGATTCCCTCTTGGCTAGAATCTAAATTTATCTTCCTCCCCACTATTGACTGTCGTCCCATAAAATAACTAACTAAACTTAAAATCAACTCCTATTTCCTTTGGTCTCTTGTCTAAGTTTGCTTTTACTTTTAACTTTATCAGTGCGTTTGAGGGTACGTTTTATCCGCAGTACGTCTGTAGCAGTCGTTAGTCGTTAGTCCATTATTATTTTTTATTATTACAGTCCCATGAGGAAAAAGTAATAAAAATAACCTCCAGCGGAAGCCTTTCCTCCTTGCTTTCTTGATATATGGATAAAATCCATGCATAATAACATCACAATAAAACATGCGTTTCGAGACCCGTAAAAGTAACGATACGTGATAAATGTAGAGGCAAGTTTAATGGAAAGTAAAAGTGGTGGTGGTATGAAGGAAAGTAGTACATAACCGGCTTTATTTCCCTTGTCTCTTTCCCTCAATTGCTCAGGGAGGATTATTACTTTCACCATTACACTTAATACCGCAATTACCTCAAACATCCATGCACACTTCAATAATAATAAATATCAGAGACCTTATTTTCATTTTAACTATTGTTCCTACTATTGCAGAGGATATACCATTATTTTCTCGTCTCTTGAATGGATTAGACTTTTCCCAGTGTGGTAATAAATCAAACAACTCACAACAACTCAACCACCTTAACTTACTGCTACTAACAACATACGCATGCATTCATTTCATTGTCTACATAAAGGTTTGATTGTCTAATTCTCAGCATAACATTGCTCAATTTAGCAGAGTCACAGTTGGTTGTAAATGGTTATAAATAAAATACAATGTAAAGTATATTTGATGCAGAAGTGATTACTTTTAGATTAGATTTAGAAACAAAGCATGAAGCGAGAACACGTATGATGAAGAAATACTGGCTTTTTTTGTTCTCTTATTTTCTACGGTTGTGGTTTATTATATGAGTAGTTTAAGCTTGAAGCAAAGATTTACGTCTTTAAAGCTTATCGGTAAAATGACAAACACAGGGGGTTTATCTACTCTTGTTGTTGGCAAGTTGGCTTATTTGATTGAAACATATATATTAATGTTAATATAAGGAATAAAGAGCAGAACGATAAATTAACAGATTACACTTTTAAGTATAATAAATCAAAGGAAAATGCTTTGCTGATTATAGAGTAAAAATTGTGCTAACGAGCAAAGTGAAAAACAAAAAGGATAAATTTATGAAAGATCGCGTAGAATTGAGTGTGCCCAAAGTAATATTTCTCCAATAAATCAAGTAGGAAGAGCAATTTATATGTTCGTAAAGCGATTAAGCTAGACGGGAAGCTAGGTTATTGAGGCAATGTTTACAAAGTAAGATGTGACTTACATATAAAACTTAATAAGAAGCGATAAGTTGTACGCAAGTTTATTTCAATAAATCTTCCATTTCAAAAAGTCAGATTTGGAACTACATATTTTCCAAAAGAATAAAAGGCACAGCAAAGGATTTTCATTGAAATGCTTAAAGTGAAACACCGAAGTAAAAAACGTAAAAAACGAAGTTGGTCGTTAATTTTTATGCCTTTCTACTTTTAATAGTTAAAATGTAAACGTTACAAAAGATAGTCCAAGCCACTTAATAAGAAGTTGGGTCAGGCGTTGAACTCAAGAACCGCCCAACCACGCACAAAAATAGTAACTATCTGTATATAAGTAAAAAAACATCTATGGTACTAGAAGTGGTGCTGATTAAGGTCAGCAGTCTTACCGATACGAAACTGAAATTGAGATAAGAACACAAGAAAGAAGGAAGATCATTATTAAAGCTACTATAGTCTCTAACAAAGTATCAGAAAAGGCAGTAAGTAAAACACTCGTAATGTTTTAGCTAACCGGCTCAACGCTCAAGCCATGGTTGACGGTACTCTGTGGGCTGTCTTTTTATCTATAATCTGAAAAGAGTCTGACTTAAGTACAGAATGTTAGGATTAGAACATTAAGAAGAAGATGGTATTATGGAACTACGTTGGTGAAATGGACGATCGATTAGACTGTAACTTAGAGGAAAATAAAGTAAAGACAAAAATCCACTCTCTCTTTCCGTGTACCTCCATACAACAGCAGAAAAAGTGTCCAAGGCTTTCAAGAAAAGTACACTTTCTCCGCCTCCACGCCCAGCCAACCTTCATACCTACATCAAACATACTATGCTACATACCGCCTCAATGTTTTAATATAAATGGTCCAGGCGATAGGAAACGGGTCTGTTGGTAAATAGATAAAAACTGTGGACATAAAAATATTATAATGGGGGCAAGTGGGCAATATTCAGGTTTTATTTTGCATGAAGTACCACTATACTCCAGACTTGCGTCTGAACTCGAACCTCTTTCCTAACTTTTCTTAGAGCCATATCAAGCTCAGTAAGGACCAGCAGCGTCCAAGCGTAATAAACATTAACCCTGTATATGGACTGATAAACAGAACAGGGCAGAAAGGAGTAAGCGGAACTTATGTTGACTTATTGTTATATGCCAGCGCAGCGGGATAAATTCAGTGGTTGGTGAAAGTGGTATATTCATGGTCGAAACTTAATACTACTGCTGGTTTAAGTTGTATTATGATGACGGAAACTAAAGGCATATAATTATTAAATGAAATCCGCATGTAATATAATGGATTTACTTAGGCCGGACTGTACTAAAAACCTCTTTTCAGTCAAATTTAAGAGGTTTTATCCTTACCACATGTAAGGACTGAATGGTTGACGTTTGTAGAGTAAGTTGTGGGTAGAGAACCTTGCCTTGGTTGTAAATATGTAGTGGGCCCTTTTGAAAGGAGTTTTTACCAGAAAATGTTTATATTACTTTCCGTCAGCAGCAATCCTATTAGCACAACTTTACCCATCAACTAGCAAACTCTTCTTGATTCTTGTGTGGAATAAATTGTCCTCTTTATGGATCTAGTAATGGAATTGTGCCTTGCCCTCTCCAACAACTCTTACACGCTGTTCTACAGTAGTAATAGCAGTGGAAGTTTATATAAAAAAGTATGCATTCCTGCCTCTTTGTGTACGTATGTATTCAGATCCGTAAACTATAGCTAACTGAGGTACGACACGAGCATGTTTTAAAAAACAAACCATAAATATGGAAAACACTTCCGAGAAAAGTTTTTTTTACATACGAGTAGTACTTGTACATGCATGGAAGCGAGAAATAGAGATTTCAGCTTCTAGCTGAAGACTTGACTGCGGAGTTTGTAACCTCTTGCGTGCTCTTTAGTCTCCACTTCATAGAGGAACAACTTTAAGTGGCAGAAACAGTGGTAAGACATGTCAGTTATGTTTAAAACCTAACGCTCTGACGTCCTTCTTTCATAAATTATTTCATTTAATTCGTCAAGCCTGTTACGACTTTGCTTGATCTGGAAAACTCAGCAGGCGTCTAACATTCTCTTCAGTTCATTTCTACAAATATCTACTTTACATGCCATGTTTCTTGTGTAGTGACATCGACATTGTTGAATACCACCCAGTCCGCTAATGTAAAGATTAAAATTTAGGAAATTTCAATATTTGCGCACCTATCTTATGATCTTTCTGAGAAGAGTTAAGCGAAAGTAAACGTCTTTGAGCTTCAAATTCACTATTAATTTTATTTTTAGAAGAAGCAGAAAATTGAATAACTTTTCTATGTCCATCGTCAACTTTATTCGACCTATGATTGAGCGTCAACAAACATTACTCTCCTTGTTCTTTAATAGTGAATATAAACCAAAATGTGTAACTTGACATGCTTTCAAAAGCTAAAGTCAAGGAATAAATCTTTTCAGTGTAAACTAGACCGTCTCATTTTCTCGTTTGGTTTAATTATTGCAGAGAAAATGAAATCGATGGAATAAATGCCTTGTATCAATAAAGACTACTGGATAAAATGAAATATGTTCCTTTAGTTTCACATGAAGATACTTAGGTTCATGGAAAAATTACAAATTCATTCCTCCTCTCTCTTATACAGCGAGAGTTGGAAAAGTTTATTCCGTTGATTTTCCTTGCTCCTCAATTATTCTTACCCAATTTATAACTCACTTTAACTCCAGTTTTTGGTTGTCAGGAACATTATAAGGATTTCCCAATAAATATTTATCTTATGAATAAAACCCCTTTTCACCTTACTTTTCGCGGAACGACGGAAACTTTTTCGTACTTAAAAACAGAAATGACTCATTTCCGATCTTTCTCCTTGTTCTATATCCCCTCAAACCATATCCATCCATGCTTATCACGTACAGACTAGGCGTAGGAAGTTAAAAGGCTGAGCTGAGGATGAAAGTCCAATGAACGTGAACCCAATCAGGATAGGTTCATATATTAGCATTAGCCATTCTTGGTTACTCTTTTGGAAGTGCATTTGGAGTTAGGAAATCCCTCCCTTCCGACATACAGAATCAAGAGATCCACATAAAGAAATAATCACTCCATCTTTCTTACTATTTGTCGTAAGTATACCGAGAACGAGTATGGCATGGCTACTACGAGGAAACTAGAAAAAGAGGAAATCTTCTTCATTCTCATTGAAATGCAATGTCTTCAGCCAAACTAATGGAATCCTTGACTTATGTAAAAGAAAAAAAGAAACTCTTCCCAACTCTAACCAGAGCGCAAGAAAACTTTCTGTAGAACCCTTCGCTACTAGGCTTACGTAAACTTTTGTGACTCAACTTAGTAGTAAGGAAACTAGGATTTTTGTAAATGTAAACTCTAAGTTGCTGTTTGGATAGGTACTTTGATCAATTGCTCAGATTGATTATTTTACTGTCGTATTCGTATCCGATCATGTATCCACCTACTTGTGCTTTATTCAACATCCTCACTTTTAAGTCTACCAAAATCAGCTGCACATATAGCGAGTTATTTTAGTTCGTATACTCATATTGGTTTGAGCATAGGACTTTGTAATTAAGAGGTTGGAGAAATGCTTGGAAACAAACAAATTCAACGTATATGCTACTGGAAAAGTTTGGAATTGTATAAACTTGCGTCGTGGTGGTTTGGCAATTATTGTTATGCCAAGTCTACCTAAATCAGTTCCCCCTGGTTAAATACACCATCCAATAATCCAGACCAATGAAATTTTAAATAGGATTCCTATAATCAATGATAACAATCAAGAGTAATGATCTCGATTTTTACTCCTTTGGTTTGTTTGCCTTCCTAGAAGAAGCAATGGGTTAATCAGAATAAATTTCTCTGCTACTCTACAAACACTAGAAACCATTCGTATCAAAATGTCTGTGCAATTTAGCCACTACAGTCACAGTTGACAGTTGGTCCTTTGTAATACAAAACAATAGTTACCAGGAAAAGTCCAGGATTCCATGAACAACATATAAAAACTCGTGAAAAAGAGGAAACTTCCCCATTATTTTTAGGTATATTTAAGATAAGAACAGGAAAGTAACATCTGCTTTCGTGACACTGAGATGGAGAAGTTACAGATGGAAGAACATATTTGTGGACTAGCTCAATTAATTAGCCATTAGAGTAATTGGAGAAAGTCAGTGAGGTGTAGCTGAGCGAGATGAGATTCCCAAGTCCAAATCCATTTGTTCAATTCATAACTCCGAAACGGAAAACCCGACCAATCGATTCAGAATCCACTACTCCTTGTCCTCGTGAGTGATTCATTATTTCACCTACATCGGACAGACCAACAATCTGTAGGAATGGATAACTGCTACATAAAGCTCTGCTGTCGCATCCATGTACTAAATCCATTTATAGTTAGTTTGTGTGGAATGACAGTAGAAAGTCGGCAATATTCATGTCTCGGTAGATTTTAATATTCAATAGTCTAACGTAGATTTCCCGTCCTTGTTCGACACAGGTAGGAATTTAGGACATTAAAATATGGCTTTGTCTTTAACTGATTATCCAGTGGGAATACAACATATATGCTATAATTTGAGTCAAATTCAGTTACATCGGACAGAAATTTCACGAGGTGAACTAAACTGGTAGCCTGTGCGAAGTTTATTCCGGGGGGGTTACCTGTGACCAGGATCACCCATCTCAGCCATTTCTATTCGGGTTATGGATTTATTGATCGCATACAAAAAGTTGTATAGGTAAGTTGTAATGCGAATTGCATTTAGTACCCAGACAATTTTTGCATCGGCACAATCCCCTTTTCAACTGCATGTCCATTGGTTAATTTTATAAAGGTAATGGAAGCTGAGACGGGATGATTTAGCTAAGTTTCTGACCTGTATGTTGTAGATTTTTAAAGTTGACTTTATAAAGGCTAATCATTTCTAAGTATTGCATTGTACTGTATCGATTTAAGGACAAATCTCAGAACTACTGCTACTGATATGTACAAGTTGCTTGTCCTCAAACTAACAATTAGCCTACTGCTTACAGAGCTTGCACATACAGTCTAGGAAGGAATGAGACAACTGAAGAGGAAAGGAAATAAATTGGTAAATGGGAATGGTTTTAGGACATAGTCACCGGATGGAATGCCAATCACAATGGTATGCAATCCACCTTAGATAGAACTATCTATGTAAATTGTCTGGACCTATAAAATTGTATTTCTGTAAATCTTGTCCCATTCATCCTTATTTTTAGTTGCTAACTGACCCAACGAGACTCGATCCCTCGTCTGCCAGGAACTAGGTATGATACCGTAGCCCCTGAGCCAGGTAGACTGATCGTTAAAGTGAATTCGATTGCCTGCGATGTGAATAGTTACACATTACTTACAGACAGGAACTAATATTTAGTTAGATAACACAATGATAAATGCCAGAGTTTTAAAAACAAGGAAAACCTTGTTTTGGAAAATTAGTTACTCTACACAACAGCTCAATTTAGATCGCTGGCCATTTTGCATTACATTCGACACATTAAAAGCAAACATCACACTTCTAGTAGGTTCCGTTACCACAAACAAACGTCTTTATAGCTGTGCAAGCTATTGGCTTATCCCTAATGAAATTTTTGAGCCTAGAAACAAGTTTCTAGTAACTCAATTACTCGGGACATTTTCCTTGTCGGTATTAAAATTGGGACTGGATTACAGGATATCTTCCCTTTCATCTCATTTTACCAAAAGACTAATTGACTTTTTACACGAATGGTCGGTCTTGGGCGTATTGAATGGGGCTAGGACCTAAACTTGGATCGTTGAAGAAAGCAGAAGTAATTCTAACTTGAAAGCTTCTAATTTTAAGAGAACTCACCACTGCACTGTATTGCCAGAGGTGAGTAGCATGGGTGGAGGGTAATTCCCTCTATTTTTTGTCTCTATTCCTGGTCCATTAGTTTGGAAAGAAATTCATGCTGCATTAAATTATACTAAAAAGGAAAGAAAGCTACTATAGCGTATACATTTACGAGTTGCTACTATTTTTTGCAAGGTTTCTCCAACCTCAACTTTATTAGCTTTGTTCCTTAACACTTGATCCTAGTGTTGCACCACCGCACTGTTTACACATGCATAAACAAACAGTGTAAAAACAAGATCAAGCCATTTTACACCGTCCCGTGATACTGAAGAACTAGTACATAAATCTGCCATTAGAATCTGAAGAATTAGAAAGTTTGCCAAGACTTCGTGTTTTACCTCTGTTTTTAACAGATTAAACTTAACCAGTCGCCTCCTTAACACTCAAATTATTACTCTGCTTTACACTACGCCACTAAAAAGAATATTTTTTAAACAAATAGTGAATTAAGACCTTGATTGTAGCGTACTTCAGAGAAATTGAGTAATTACTGACACTGTGCTACTCTTGTTTGCTTTGCTCTCTCTTATCCTTTACTGCACGCCATCCGTTTGCATGCTAAAGAGCTGCAATGAGCAGTTTAATTACATTCGTGAACGTATCTTTCCCCCAGCCAGAAGATACCAAGGAGAAATTAAGTTAAGTCTAGGCATGGAGGATCCAAATCTATAAGTAAATATTTGACAAGTAAGACTTGACAAGGAAGTTAGAAAGATATCGTCAACTGGAGTTGGCAACTAAAGCGTTTCGTTTGCCTTTTGTGACATCGAAAGGCTGTTTCATAAAGGCCGTTACATTTATTTACTTTTTTGACGGTTTCCGTTCGCTTTATATGTACAATAAATGTGGTTGCCAAATGTTGAAAATTTATTAAATAATACTACAGAATATAATACTACAGAATATAACTGATTCACAATATAATATTCCTTCCAATACTAAATCGACACTAAATACTTCTTTACTTTCATAGCGTTATGAATGCACTTTAACATAATTTTCATTCATAAGATTGTTAGGAACAACACAGTTTTTTTTACAGATAGTACAAATAGGCTAGGCAAGCCGTCAATGAGAGGTCAGACTTTAAGAAAAGCAGACGTACCCCTGGACGGTAAGAAACGGGCCATCATGATCAAGTAGTAATGATACAGGCTACCAACTCCATCTTACAAACCGCTCCATGGTCTACAGCAAATGCCAAAACCAGAGAAATCTGCACTTTATTCAGCCACCAAAATATTACCTATCTACTGTATGTGGGGGGACCTTGTGCCAATAATGAAAATACTTGGAAGGAAAGCCAAGGGAAAGCTAAACTTTGGTTTAGTTTAACATTTCTGTCATTGCATTGTATTGTGCTTGTTAGGTGGATTTGGGTTGAATTAGATGTAGAAAGGAATGCAAGAAAAGATTTTCCTGGTTTCAAGGATATAGTACTGTGATTGACAGGTGAGTCCTAGAGATGAAATATAGGACAAGTGTCGGAACAAGGCCATTTCCTTCTGTCAACTTGTCTCACGCCATCCAGCTAAACTGATTTCTCCAAACCGAACTGAGAATGAATATTGTAGCAGTATGGCCACGCAGTAACAGAAGCAGTAGTAGATATGATTAGATATTCAGTGGGAAGGAAGGAATGTTACTAGAAACGGAAAGGGTTTCTTAGAACTCCACACAAACGCGGTATTCCTTTCCCTCTTAGTTAAACTTCACTTCAAAGGGTACCTAGAATATCTCAACACAGGCAGCTGTCTACTTAACCCATTCCTGTCTACTTGCATACCAAAGAAACCAACCTATCTATCCGCAGCAAATCTTTAGACAAAGCGCAAAGTAAACGTTGGGTACATTTGCACTTTAAGTATTATCTGGCTTTTCAGCTCAAATTAATCAAGAAGAGGTTATGAATAAACCAAATATCACGAACCGGATACGACTCACCGTCTTTGACTTGTCACATTACTTTAGGTATAATTTTGGTGGATCTTAAAAGAGCCATGAGATAAGTGCAACACAGACAACAAGGGATGTTATCATCAAGGACTTGGAAGCTACTATGGTATACAACAATAGCTATGTAATGATAATCGCTTTCAAGTACTCTTGTTGCATGGGAACCTTTTACTTCACTAAAACGCAGTCTTTTCATAGCTTTCGCCTAGCTAAAACCGCTTGCATACATACATATTTTTAAGAAAATGTTATTGCCGTTGTACTATCCTACTTGCATGAATTTCAATAATTATTGATAATATAAAAATATAAAATATAAATGTGTGAGCAGCATATTATTATGGTCTGCCTATCCATTACACAACGCTCTGCTGTGGGACAGCAGACGTTGGTATCCAAATAAATTTCAAAGGATCCTTAGAAATCTGTTCATTGTACTGTGCTTTTTCTGTATGAAAAACGTTTGAAAGGGTAAAGTGGTAGTTCTGGTGGTAAAATATGCACATATAGTGGTGAATGAAAGTAAAGTTAGCATAATATTAAAGAAGACGAGATCAATACATATGCTACGTACTAGAATACACATCCAAACAGCATGAATTATACTGGCTCGTCGCTTGGGTCGGGCTGGTTTAGAAAGGAGATGAGTTTAATCAGAGGATGATCAGTGAACTGTGGAAAATCCCTGAAGCAATTTATTTAGCGTACTTCAATCCCAGTAGTTGAGCTCAAAAAACATATTTATTTCCTAGATGTTTAAAGTGGGCATCCAAGCTGGGCCGGGCAGGAAGAGTAGGACTACTTGAATGGTTGGTTTAGGGCTGAATTAGACTACTTTACTTTATATGGTTGGAATAACCAACCGAGTGCGCGTTACTTGGTAAGTATTTCCCCCCATAAAGCAATATAATATAGCGACTGAGGATGGAACTCGAACATTAATTACACTGCCAAATCTTTTTAAACCCTTTTCTCAAAACATATTACTTCTACTTTTTCAAATCACTCTCTTGGCTTATACTCAAACAGAATAAAAGCACTTTTCTTAAAGTTTGCTCTCTTTTATGTTCATCTTGCTAAGTTTCCAATCGTTTAGTCAGCCGTGCAACCTCTGTTTAATACTTTACCCCATTGGAGAAAGTATTTGTAACCGACTACTGACGACGACTTGACGTCCCGGCTATGGGTTTCTGGAAGACTTAGACTAGAGTTATATGGTTTAGCTCTTTGATTTCGCTTTTCTGAGATTCTTTAATGGAAGCTAAAATCTCATTTAAACAAATCAAATATCTGGTGAGTTCCTGAGATAGAATTTAGCTTCTTTAATGGAAAGCTAAAATCTCATTTAAACAAATCAAATATCTGGTGAGTTCCTGAGACAGAATTGAGCTGGAAAGGTACTCTTTAGCAATCTTTTAGGGAAGCAGCAGCGCTTTCTTAATAGATGCAATTATGCATTTTTAAATCGAGTATTAATTACTTTGGGATCAATACAAGATAGGATTACGTATTGAATACATTAAATAGATGACTCAACCTAGCCCATACATTCTCCAGGAAAGGTAACATATAATCGCACAAAACTTCTCATCTCCTAATTTGTTTTATAAAATTCCCCACATGCAACAGCATGTGGCAATTTCCACAAACTCAGCTAATCTTAAACTTCACGAATAATTACAAACATGTACTGTTTCTGAGGTGGTGGACGGCCATTAAAAAGGCAAACTATTCCCATTAAAGAGAATACTAAGTAAGCCTAATGATAATGGGAGAATACATACCTTATAAAATACATTATTTATAAATAAAAGATCTTGTATACTATCTACGATACTTACTCCTCTATCTAACCAACTAAGATTAGGTCTAACCTCAAATTTAATATTTACATGATAAACATTAAAACCTACAGTAATATCGAGTTTACTTAGCCTTACTTTTAACGCAGATGCGAAATGTACTCACGGTCCACACATATGATAAGTATTGCTATATGCATGCGTGAACAGTTGAATCTTTTATACTTGAGTAAACCTATCATCCGCGTCCGCAAAGTCCTCCGTATCAAACTCATAACCCAGAAAGTTTGTAAGGATGAGCTCCACCCTCGGAAGTAGATTACAGACCAAACACCTCTTTCCTGTTACAGTCTACGTTAACCCTGAAGCCTAATAAAATAGCCTTAATGTGAAAGAACTAAAAGTAGACCGACTAAAGCTATATCTTGGGCCTTAACTACACAGTTAAGGAATATGAGAGAGTAAAGGGAGTGGATTTCACGAAAGAGGAATAGTTATAAAATTATGGATGTGAATATGAGACAAAAGCCCAGCTCATGCATAACAACCAAAAACCTTTCCCCTGATAAGCCTAATCGCACAAAACTTTTCTCGACGACGACACGACGAAGACGAGTTTCGTCTCAAGGTTGATGCCATCCTCGTCATAATCAGGACTTTTACACAACCTTTGCATCGCATCATCATACTGAAAGAAAACTTTCTCGGCGTAAAATGTAAAAGGATAAACTATAAAATCTTCTCCTGCTTTGTCTTATTTCTCAGCTCAAGTCAGTATAGTTTAGTTGTCTCTTTCCATGCGGAATTCAACTCAGTTTGAGCATAATGTAATATCTTCAAAGCCAAGAGGTTGTTTCTACGCCGTATAATAATAATATACATAATATATTAGACTTACTTCAAAGGAGTACAAAGGAGGTTTCTTCTTCTAATGCAAAACTTCTATGTGTGAAGTTTCTTCACAGCATGCATGAGTTATTTTTCTACTGGCTACGACTTCATATTGAAGAGGTCTAACCCGATTGTAAAAAAAGATCAGTACAATATGGAAACAGACCGAGTTTGTTCCTTACTCCGGTTTTAAATTACAGTTGACGGAACGTATCTCAGTGCCTAGTGGCTAGGTTAAATTTTAAAATAGTTAGTACAGATTTGGTATCAAGTAGGATTTTGATGTGGAGAACCTATCACATCTGAGGCGAGCACGTTCATATTAAGTTCTGGGTTTGGTTAACTATATTGTATAGATGAAAGCGGTACTATTGCTGTATCTGCAAATGGTAAAGGGCTATGTTGGGGAACTTTGTCTGTATAATGTATCTTCCTTGATCGTGTGACAGTCCCTGAGGTTGGTTGTACGGATTGTGAATTTGCACTTTATACTTAAAGTACGCCTCTTCACCCTATAAGTCTATCTAGCTCTAGTTGGAACTAGGGACTTCCATGAAAAATGCATAATAAGCTTATTTCCATATTGAAAGGAGAGAACAAGGCATCTGCAGTGTTCCATTTCTGTGGCTGCGACCAACGTGTTACACTCTCCGCTTCCTTTTTGACATCCTTTCACCACTGAGCAAATACCACTTCTAAAAAGCTAACCAACCCATAGAAAATAATAAAAGATAACGCGTATTAATGCAATTTTAGCGCTGCGTCTGCTTTCTCTCAAATAAAACTACCTAAACTTGTTAAGTTTTACCAATGCCAAATCCACATCCGTCACTTTTCACTTCCCTACTCGGTGGTTTATTTTATGAAATAAAATTCGTCCCCACATCCAGTCTTTTTGTCTTTTCATTTACACATAATAATTTATTCAAAACACTGCATAAAATTAAGATTTGAGTTATAATTCATCTCTCTCTTGACTTTGCTTTGGTTAAAAGAAAAAAGTAATTTGGTACTCTATTTTTTCTTTGGTTGAGGGATAAATACGTTCAAGATAGTAGAATGTAATTCAAGGGCTGGGATAATCAGTGGGTTCATAATAAAACTATTTTTCAAAAGTTTTGATTGTAAATTCTTGTAAACCATCAAGAAAAGACTGAAATAGGAAATGTATCATACGATCTGAGTAAGTGCTACATTTTTTAAATAAAATATAACAAACTAGCTTTGAAGGGAGACTTGGGAGAGTATGAATGATTTATTTCTCATCTCTTAGAATTACGATTGAGTGGCCAGTGTTTTAAGTTATATAATAGGAACTTACTCGGGTACTTTATGAACAACTTTCATCATCGAGAAATTAAATCATAAACTTTTACGTATCACTACACCACAGATTTAGATACACTACACATATTGTTGACTTTGTTTACAGAAATCTTACTTAGTGAAAGTAATTAGTCAAATAATCTGGCTAATGAAAATTAAGACTTTATTATATACTACGGTTAAGCACTTAGCAGTTAAGATTGAATTTATTTTTTAAGTGGCTAGTAGTATAAGAAAGCCCGTCATTTAAAAACTGTAGTTTTATTACATAGTAGTATACTTAATGATGCATTACTTCTCAGACCAGAGGAGGCAGACCAAGCAAAAAGCTGTTAATAGACGGAAGAATAAGTTGACTTCACACTGAGTACTTAATTCACGGAGCGTAACAATCTATAATTAGTTTAACAACGATAGCAATATTTAAATTCAGATTTTGTAACACACTGGTTGCACCGGAAACAGAAACTACAACGACACGACGAATCTTCAAAAAATCAAATTGCAAACAACTTCCAAATGTATAAGAAGCGAGACATGAACAGAACAGTATTGCTAGACAAGTTAACTAAACCTAAATCAATGGACTTAATTGATGTCAGCTAACTTTGGCCTTATTACAGAACTTGCGTCTATATATCAACAAAATATCAGAATAAACTGTTGTAAACGGGCGTAACGAAGGCTTCCGTGGGGTATCGGGGGCAAGTTGAGGCATTTTGGGATGTTGGGGCAAGAGAAGACATTTCAGGTGTTAAGGGCAAGTTGAGACTTTTTGGATGTTGGGGCCAGGTGGAGACATTTGAGGGGGGGGGGGCAAGTTGAGACATTTTGGGATGTTGTTGTGGTAAAGTTGAGACATTTTGGGATGTTGTGGGCACGTTGAGACATTTTGGGATGTTGTGGGCAAGTAGAGACATTTTGGGATGTTGTGGGCAAGTAGAGACATTTTGTTAAATTGGGGACATTTTGAGACATTCTGGGGTGTTTGGGGCACTGGGAAAACTTTTTGAGGTTGTGGGTACCATTTCGTAGTAGACTCTCACACGGCCCCATTTGACCTTCGCATGGTCATAACGTTTGACCAAGGTCAGTGGAGGTGCCAAAATAGGGTCCAGTGAAGTTGTTGTAGTATTGGGCTTCATTTGGTAGTGTAGTCTCACTCTGCCCCAGCATGACCTTGTAAGGTCATAACTTTTGACCTGAGTGTCACAGAACAATTTTGATCATTGTTTTTAAATGCCCTAGTAAGTACCCTAAAACCGCGCCTATATGACGCCCCCGCTCGTATGTCGCCCTCAATTATAAGTCGCAGAATTATGGAGTCTAAAT
>JAQFZX010001026.1:0-37763 GCA_034682405.1 Hydroisotoma schaefferi | reverse complement strand
GTTTACACACTATAAATGGATTGAATGTCCAATCCAATTTTCAGTATCTGAAAGTGTAAAAATATTCTGAAATAGGACTGGAAAGAAATTTGGATTGATGAAGCGTTTTGGCACATGCTTTTTAGTTTAATTCTCTTAGTCATTATGATTCTCTGGAGACCGAGTAACAATAATCAGAGGTAGGTCAAAAAAGGGGAAGTCTGTTGTAGTTGAGTGTTATGTGAAACGTATATTATATTTCGTGTTTAACTTTAGGTATTCTTTTTCACCTCTAATCGATAATCTTGATGATGAAGACGACGAAGAAGATCTGGTGGTGAACTCTGCATTCTGTACGTTAATATATACGATTTAAAACTGTCTATGTTCTAGTGGCTAATAAACTGTAACAATAACAATAATATATATATATTTAGCTGGACACATAACTCAGAGACCAAAGAAAAATGGCATGGAAAAAACAATGTTAAGAACCCAAACGATTGTAAGTTAACTGAGTTTTGCCTTACTAAATTGTTTACTTTTTCGAGTTTACTTATGGTTACTTTTGCAGGAAGACGATCTGCGTTGGGTAGAAGAAAATATTCCAGCGGATATTGGGGAAGGAGATCTGCCTGTCCTTGATTCTGAAGAGGTAATTTAAGCTAAGTAAAAATGATATGCGAATGGTGTATGGGGGTTGATTTAGTGATGAAAGTACTTAATATATTTTTGGTTTCAGGAACTGATTTCAACGAGATTTGAATTGTCGAAAATGCAGTAAAGAATTGTATGCACTATGGCCGTAACGTAAGTAGTTTGGAGTTATGAGAAGTAAGGATAATTTTAAGGGCGACGCATGTTATCTTCCTAGTCCTACTTCAGACATGAATCTTAGGAACACGAGAACGTTTTAAGACTAAATTAATACCGTTAAAGTTGATTACATCCCACGATCATCTGAAACCTTGTACTTTACGTTTATTTTCTAGCGGCGTTAGTTTCCTTTTTGTTGAGTGATGTATTTCAAAAAATGATTATTTCCTAGTCTTATTCTACTTACAACTGCTGTTTGAAACAAGGGTTTGTTAACTTTCTGAATAAACGTTTTTATGCCATAAAGTTGTTTTTGTCCATCTTGTCGACAGCCACAATCAGAATTGTAGAGAAGCTATCGAAACGCAGCAAATAATACGGGCACAGTGACAGAATTAAGTTAATTTGGATTTTTCAATCTCAAGCTCTACTCGTCCATGAATTTCTGAAAAGCGTATGGAAAACAAATTACTTATACATCTAATCCAATCAATTGCACCGTATTATTTCGTTAGGAAGCATACCGCATTTCCTGTTTTAATTACCCCCGAAATAATCCCCTCCCCCCCTCGGTTTAATTCTTCTTTTCGTTTGGCTATGAAGTGTTATCGTACTACAAATGCTGCCTGCCACACTCCTTAAGTTTTCTTACTGCCCTAGGTTGTGGTTGTGGTAGACTTCTTCTTTCGTTCTACAACATCAATTAAAATATACTGATATTGCAATACTGCCTCTACAAATATTATTGGTCAAGGCTAACTATTCGAGTTGTGTAATGTGAAAGGTATTAATTACTAATCTGACATACGACATACCCTCAGAAGATTTTTCATCGCCGCCCGCAGCGTTTGCGTTACCGCTTTTAACTATGTCAATTTTAAGACAAGGGTGTCTTTTCATAAACAAATCGTACCTAGAATTGAAGTCATAAAGTGACATTTCAAAACCCCCAATTATCAAGCCCAAAACCCAACCAAATAAAAAAATCCTCCACATATTTGTACCTAGGTTAATATCCTACAAACTTAGCATTCCTTCCTTCCTAAAAATAACATACCACTTTCTGCTAGCCATCCGTGTCTCTTCGTTAAACAGATTAGGAATATCATTGGCGTCACAGTACTCAAAGCATATCTTTTTTATCTCCTCAGCAGTGACCGTGAAACCGTTGTTCCTCCATTGCAGTATTGTCGTTTCCAGCACTTCCTCTTCAACAATGGTTAGCATGGGTCTACCCCCATCAGTTCGGAACTGGTTTACATTAGCTTTTCCTCCTTTTAGAACAAATAGTTTTACTTGTCGATGCAGCGTCGCTGCCGAAATCCGGTAGCGTTTAGCAGCGTCTAAGACACTCATTCCACGCTCTTTTATTGAGGTCAGAGCCTCCAGCAAATCTACATTTGTCCAGACTCGCTTTTCCGTCTTTAGCTTGGCCCTCATCTTGAAATTCAAACCTTAAAATACCAAATCCGAGACTTTTAATCCATTTTTTAACTTCTATAGAACTCTCACAATTTTTTTAAAACTCTACTTGACCATTAAAGTTTAAGAATACGAAATGGTTTCTCGTTTTAAATCTAAATACCCTTCTATCTGGAATAGTGACCTTTGCAGAAATAACTTCGGGATGCGACGCGAGCGTGTGATCCAGGAAAAAAGACGCTATGAGGTGGTGGATCTTCCTGCGATATGAAAATTATTATATCCTCCTGGATGGAATGGAATCCTGTTTTACAAATCTATTGTATTGTATTGTATCGATTTAAGGTCAAATCTGTGATAAACTTAATTATTTTTACACAGAAGACGGGATAGAGATAGAGAACTTGCTATGTTACAAGTTGCTTGTCCTCAAACGAACAATCAGCCTACTGGTTACAGAGCTTGCATTGCACATGCAGCCTAGGAAGATAACTATTCAAGAGGAAAGGGAATAAATTGATAAATGGGAATGGTTTTTAGTAGATGGTCGCCGGATGGAATGCAATTGATATGCAAACCACCTTAGATAGAGTTATCTATGCAAATGCCTGGATCCATACAATTTCATTTCTCAGTAAATCTTGTCCCATTCATCCTTATCGCAAATTTTGGTTGCTTACAGACACTACGAGACTCGATCCCCCGTCTGCCAGGAACTAGGTATAAACCGTAGCCCCTTAGCCAGTGCCAGGTAGACTGATTTCCAACCAAGGTGCACAACTCTCCGTAATTTCTACGGCAGCGTTTGCAATCAGCGTTTGCAGCGTCAACGTCCAAAACAAATGTTTACTTTTTGTAATTTCTCAGATTTATTCCCGAAAAAGGATGCGTGCACATGCACATGGGACGTGGGTGGATGTTGATATCGTTCGATTAGATGCTTCGCACCAAAAGCTTGACAAAAAGTAGTATCCCTCCTTCCTTTCACTCTCTCTCTCACTTTGATTTTAGCGTTTGTGAGTGTGAGTGAGTGTGAGTGAGTGAGAGTGCGCATTTTCAGTCATAGGCGCAACCAGCGTGGGTACAAGGGTACATTGTACCCTATGGTTTCTTAATGCACCCACTAGAATTTTAGAAATGACCTATCCTATACATGTTAAGCAGGCTCCGCCCACTCAAACCCCTACCTATCCTTTAATGTTTTTGTACCCACTGGCCACTGGTACCCTCTCGTGGTTGTGCCTATGTAAAATTAATAATGCTCACTCTCGAATTTCTCTACTTTCACCTTCGCCGGAGAGTGGGAGTGGAGATCTCGACTTTCACTCCGGGGAAATTAATAATGAAATTTTGTGAGTGAAAGTCGAGAAATTTGAAAGTAAATTCTAAATTTTCTGAGGCAGGCACGGAGGTCGGACTCGGAAGTCTTATCTCCACTCTCGAATTTTAACTTCATTTTTACTAATTTGTTTCATAACTTTCAACTAAAAATGGGACTTTTTTGTTTTTAAAACCTACGCATACAGCGAGCCTATCATTTACCTCAACCTCGTCCTTAAGGATCTATCGAATCCCTTTGAAGACCTCAGTAATTCAGTAGTGACGAATTCTGTCGTGGCTTATCGTCATGAAAAATGAAACGAACCATTATGACGGATTTATTTATTAGCGGAGAATTTATTAAGAGATGAATATCTTCTTAAAAGATATTTACTATTTCAAAAACTTTGTTTGCATTACTTTGTGACACTCAGGTCAAAAGTTATGAACTTACTAGGGTCAAAATGGGACCATGCGAGACTTTAGTGCAAATATTACAACTTGTTAGTTACAAAAGCGCAACTTCGAGTGGGTGGGTACAAATATCATTGCATGCAGGAAGCTGGGTGTGACTAGGCGTAGTCTAATAAACATGTAAAGGATAGGTTTAACCTTATGGTACATCCTTTAACGTTTTTATGCCATAAAAAGTTTTTTAAACTTTAGTAAATAATCCAAGCATTATAGTGACAGAAGTATCCAGTCCAAAAATACAGAATTAATCTTTTATTCATACAAAATCATATCAGTACTCGCGACATCCTTTTTAGCTTCCTCTAGTTCTAGTATCAAGTTGATGGTATAATATGCGTGCTATTCTTAAAGAAAGCTAGCGTTTAGAGCAGTAAATGGAAATTAAACTGATATTTGATATTGTCTACTTATTTTTAGGTCTTATATTATTAAACTCTACTTTAAAGTTGATTTGTTAAGTGGCATGTGAACGTAGGATTCACTATACAGAGATCTCGAACCATCTCATTGCATACAGCAATATACCGTTGCATGCAAACTTCGATACTAAAAAATTATTCACAAACTTCTTTTAAAGCTGCAGTTTTACAAAATCGGAATATTTTAAAGATACTAGTTTATCAATGAAGTCACGTTTGTCATCATTAATCAAATAACTAGATAGCTAGCTTAATTAGTTCTAATTTAATTTAAAAGAAAAGGTAAAACCTCTAACCAGGCTTTATAATTTAACGTAGACACTTTTCATGTGTTATTTTCTGTATCGCTATCGTCTTGAACATTTTCATATTAATTGCTACTCACTTCTACCCGTGTTAAGGGGGATTTTATGTATTTTTTTCAAATATAAAACGCCTGAGATTTTTCTACCTGTAAGACGTAAAAAGGATCTCTGCATGCTGCAGATGGATTAGATTATTAATAGTAGACGTAGTAGAGTGACATGCACGATAAGTTTGCTAAACCGAATCACTTCGTAGTGGTTTTTTTTGTATGTCATTCACTGGAAAGTCAGTTAAAATTGATTCAAATTATAGATTTTGGGGCTCGCGTCATGTCAGTCATTTTCATGTAAAAAAGGTTCTTCGGGCCAATAACGCTTCACAATTGTAAAATCACTTATCATACACATCACTTTCACTTATCTACTTCTGTTTTGCTTTGCTCTTTAAATGAGCAACAGAAATTGTACGGATAGCGAGGGGACCAACTGACGATTTAAAAGGCGAAGTTACATCTCTACAGAGTTTTGGCTTTTTCAATTAACTCGTCCATGAATTTCTGAAAAGTATATGAAAAACAATTACTTTATGTATCTAATCCAAAATCCAATACATAGTACCTCATTATCTCATACTTCGTACGCATACCGTATTTCCCGTTTTAATTACCGAAGTAACCCACCTCCCCCGGTTTAATTCCCTAGTGTTCAGGCCATTTGACTTAAGTAATTCAATAGTTACCCACCCTGCCCTGGTTTAATTCCCAATGGTAAATCGGAGAGTAATTATTCCCCAGTGGAATTAAAACGGGAAATACTCTTGAAAATCATCATAATTAATAGAAACTTACACTGACTATCTCGTCCGATTTCTTCGCGTCTTTAAGAATTTCCTTGAGGTATGCTCGACGTTCTTTGTCTCCATCCACGTCGAGGACTTCATCCAAATCTATTTCTACTTCGTGGTTCGCAGATGAGCCATCCTACAAGACATTTCTCGTATTAGTTTACTATTTTTATATGTTAATTTTTTTTTTAATTATCCAATGACTCTATAATCCATGATCTAAACACTTGGATGATTTACAGACCGTTAACACGGTACGGTCTGTGAAATGTAATGTAGTTTTTCAACATTTTTCATGCATTTTGAGCTTCTAAGTTGTATTGTAACTACGCTATTGTTAACTAATCCATCTTCCTTATATTGTTAGACTCCCCATTTGTTTTAGAAGTTAACATTTTAGGTCTCGCTTGCTTGGCCTGCTTGTCAGAACGTTAGATATCAAAACTATGGGAGTACTTTACCAATAATTAGCACGTAATAAAGCAACTGCAGACAGGGAGTTAGTTTAACATGGCCGGAAATCAAAAAGCTATAATACATTTAGTATCATACTGCAGAAGAATATAACACTGGATCTGGATGTCTTAACCAATTTTAGGGATTAAGACATCATAAAAAAAGGAAGATACAAGTCATAAACTACTGAGATGAAAGTGTGATGAAATGAGTGATTAACTTTTCGATTGGGGATATACTTCCGATTTTTTTTGTTACTTTTTCCTTGTACATTTTACTCTTTTAAAAAAATAACTGCATACAATGATAAATGGAAAACAAAAATATGCTTGCACTGCAGTTGGACTTGCAGTAAACCCACTTCTTGTTCCATTTAGTATTATGCATTGAATGCAGCAAGATCACATGCCATGCGTTTTCTGCTAGCAGAACTAACTATAAGTTATTAAAACCAGAACATTATCATACACGAGTAACAAGAATAATCACTTTTAGCATTTAACGCATCAAGCCCAGCCGAATCCTGACGGTTCTTAATTTTATTTTATTATGTAAGAGCACAAACCCAAACCCAAAGCCTGCAGAGTTGGTCTCTAGTTTTATATGCTTTCTTTTGCGATAACTTCTACTAAATGCATTCACGAAATTAAACGGTGTAAACCAACTAGCTTGTGCATCTTAAAGTAGAATAGAATATCGCGATTCAATTTTGGAAATCCATGAAAATATAAAAGACCATAAAAGCATGTTCCTTAATTACCTAAATTAAAGTCCGTAAAGAGATAATAATCCTTTATTAAATGGCTTTGACACGTTCCCTATGGTGGTGGTCTTATACCATTTTCTGCTCTCGAAATTTAAGAGCATCTATCTACCCCATAATGCAGTGGATTAATTAAAAGTCAACCTCCAACGTAGCTTTGCGTGTGTACAATCAAAATTAATCTATATGAAACCTTATTTTGGCTAGTCTGCAGTACAAAGCATTGTAGTAAAAGCACGCATTTTGTTGCGTATATTTTGCATAATTTACATCTAGCATTAAACTCTGAAAAAGATAGATGGATATGCTCGAGCTCGACACATGTTAAGCTTTGTCTTTTTACGCGATAGCTCAGCCTCAGCATTTTAGGAAATGAAGCAAAACTGAATCTGATTTGGTTATAAAGTCTGCCATTAACGGAAGTAGACTGAATGAAGGTTCCTTAACTCCAAAACAACTTGGGATAGTCTAGCTTTTGAGGCACAAACAGCGGTAGAGTTTTTTAACCGAGAAACAAAACATGATCGTTTATATGATAAATGCATTAAAATTTAGATTCAAAACTCGTCGTCCGATAAGTTAAAAAGAAAAACACGAGAAAGGGTTTACAGTACGATGAGGAACACGCTGAAAAGGCTAAACTAAAACGGTTCGTACTTCTTACACTTACACTCATAAATTGGTTGATCTGACGGATCGAAACACTTTAATCCGCATTCTAAATCTTATCTCATAATCTTTTCTACTGTGAGTGAGGCATCAATCTGAATTTACAATCTTTAGCAAATAATTCGAGCATCCAAAAACCTTTAATGAAGAACTATACTGATGAGCAAACAGAAGGCTACAACTGTGACTTATGTATATCGCCGTATAGAGTGCAGCATGTCTAAACTGCATTTTTCTTAGCGTAAGAAAAAAAACGTACGAATAATCCATGCAAGAATAAAACCACTCCATATATGAGTTCGTGTAGAGAGTAAAAATTTAGTAAAGTTTACTTTCAACCACAAAGATGACTTTTTTGAAGTATTTCTGCAGAAAATTCTACTAAATTTCAAAACATTTAGACTAACCTCTTCTTCATAAAGTTTCTGAAGCTCATCATAAAGCCACATCTCAACAGATAATCGTTTCCGGATGAGGCTCATTTGGTGACTTCCATACTTGGCAGTTAGGTACTTCTCACGTTTTTCCTTAACTTCCCCATGTTCAATGAAATCTACATGGAGTTGGGATTTACCACCGCTGCTGCTGCTAGCACATCTTGACCCTGCGGATGAAGGGCTTGATGCGGAAGATGACGAGGTCACCGTTCCATTTGGGGTTCCACGGTTATTTCCACCCGGACCGTAGGTCGCTGGCTGGCTGGATGTTACTTCGCACTCCATCTTAAACGGAACGCCTTTACCCTGTGGAGAAAATATTATAGAACATTAGTGCTTGAACTGATGCTTCAAAAGACGCAAAATACAATTCGAAAACTGAACTACATGAACGTGTAAATAAATTTGGTCATACTTTAACTAAACTATGTGAAACATTTGTCTCCGGGTGGGCTTTACTCTAAGATATAATGCGTAATCTTCTTAATCTCAGCAACCACGTCTAGACGTTTAATATTTACTCTTTCGTGCTTAGTGGCCAGTTAAATGTAAAATAATTAAATTTTCTTATAGAATAAAACACTAAAGTTCTACCTAATAGTCTTATGAGATAGCCCTTTTAGTAGTTTCTCGAGCGCTTTGTAAATTACATACGCATTATTCTGCCTATATTCTGCTTTTTCCAGTACGGTAATAATTTTTTACTAAAGCAATCTTTGGTTTTTATAGTCAGTAATACTGATCTATGGGAAATAAATAACTCGGGAACCTAATGCATAGTACACGTAATACTGAAGCTCCGTTTTCTTAAGTTCCTTTGGAGCTGTCAATTACAACTTCAGCAGCTCCTTGTACCGATATTATCCCAGGAGTATACCAAACTGGCTACTAACTGGCTGGAGTACATAATGACTGAATACTCGGTTCTAACAACTTACTTCGAAGTTGGTGGACGTCAGTTATGAAGAATGATGTTTTTTAAAGAGTAAAAACTATACTATCATTTGTAAGGATTATAACGCCTTGCATGATGAGCCTGATCTTCTGATATTGCTCTTGACGTGATCAGCAGCCCCGTTTCTTCGATATAATAATATTTTTACCCTCACTACTTGGACAAGATTGAAGACTGGAGTTAAGCTCAATCAGCTTTGCCCTACTCTAGTGAAGACATGCACATTCTAGCTGGAGTGTTATCTCCTGGAGAAATGTAACGCAGGAAATATCTCAGAACAGTGCAGTGTGTAGAACTTGAGAGTATCGGTATATGAAATGACAATATCTGCTTTCACAGCACGTTCCTATTAGAATCCCTGACACGACAGCAGAGTCTGCTCATGGCATTCTGTTCCTGGATTCTTTGCCAAATAGTACGGACAATTCTCCAACGTGTTCTATTTAGTGACTGACAGACGGAAAAACTTTCTCGAGAAAAGTCTCTGCCAAGAGAAGAAAGAACCTTTTAATTTTTACGTATAGAGACAAGCTTCTAGGACGCTGTACTAGGTTGTTAAAAGAAAGGTATGGTCCAACGTTCAGACTAAGACGGTTGGTATAACGCGATGCCCGAGTAAAACAGAGACTAGAGACCCACTTTCAGCACCAATACTATGCACCAAAATGTATTTTATTACTGGCAGTGTGTCTTGTAGAAGACGAAGGTTGTTTAAAACCGTATTGGATCGTATACCAAGCCCGTCCTGAGGTTTGGTTTAGCGGAGGGCTGTATAGATCAAGAGTTTTTTAAAAACCATTCTTACCAATATATATATATTTTTTTAAATCTATGACGGTTTTTTTAAGTTTCTTCACGGAAGATTAGCTCTTGGTTGGAAGGAAACCAGGACAGTACTGTCACTGCCTACCACTAACAAACCATCGAAAGTTAGGAAGGAGTTATACTCGGGAAAGAACTCTAAATGAATAATTGTTTCCCACTATTTGTTTTTAGTATTAAAGTGTAGAGAAGAATGATATGCATTGCATAACAAAATAGAGACCAAACCAAATATTTTCTTACTGACTCACGACAGAGTCGAGGTATAACCCATCGTATAACTTATCGAAAGGTTTTCAAACCTCTTGTAGTGGTATGCAATGAATTGTTAGCTTTTAATATTAGAACGTCCTGTCGGAGACCGTGCATAACATACAAACGAGAAGGTTATGATTGCCTATTAAAAATACCCAACTATGCTAAAAATACAGTATTTTGCAGTGTGCAAAAAGAAAGAAGAAATGGCAAGGCTGGCAGAAGGATATTAGGTGTAATGTATGCAGCAAATCTATTGTTATTTAAGTACAAGATGATTAATAATACAATCGATATGAATGGAGAAGGGATGAATGTCACTACATGCTTGGTTTAGCCTGGCACAATAACAAATTACTGTACTTATTGGGTAACTATAATACACCTTCTCTTCGTAGAAGTTAACATGTTTTGCACTTATAAATTTACATAACGTCTAAGAAAAGTAGTTACATGCTTGTATAAAACTAATATTAAAGCTTATTCATTAGTTAGTCACCTCCTTGAATCTTGAAACAACTTAATTAGTTCCAAGGGAAAATAAAACATCAGAGTTAACCGAATGCCAGCCAACGAAATGTAGATAATTGACAGGAACAAGATATCATTAGAAGATGGCACGTGAAGGGGCTTTGCTTGAGATGTTCGGATAATTAGATAAAAGTTTGCAGGGTGAATTGCCATTTTATAGCTTTTGTTCACTAACTATCTCAAGGAGAAAGGAAAGAACAATGTAATGGCTGGAAATATTTATTGAATGAAAAAAAGCTCCGAGCGAAGGAGTGCTATTTCATTGTTTATGGCTTATCTTTACATTACTAAGGTTTAGTTTATGGATTGTTTGCTTGCTGGGGGCTATCTAACTAATAATCTACAATAATCAATAATCTCAAAGTGGTAACGGTAACGGTAAGGGGGACTACAATAAGTGATTATGTTGTCTCGTTGAATAAAAGAAGCAGTACATGCAAATCAGAATACATTGTGATTAATTGGAAATCGAAATGCACGATTATACTCACCACGACCACAGGCTTTGATTCCCGTTTCCGATATTGACGAATCATGGCTAAGTACAACGCTAAAAATACCAACGACCGAAATGAAAGTTCAAGGAAATTGAAATACCAGGCGAAAGAAACAGTACAGAATCGAACTTTTTCGATGTTATTGATTAAAACTTTAAATGCGATTATCTCTTTATCGTCTACGTACTATATCTAGCTTTACTTTACAACCAGCGAACTAAAGTAGAGTTGTCAGTTTCACGAGTAATGGTAAATTATGAATGACTAAGAAATCCATCAACGGTTGACTGTGACTGTCTTAAGGTCAGTACATGCAGCGGTTAAGTTTCTCGAAAAACTATGATTAGATAGGCGAATTTTCCCTTAATGTATTCTTAAAACTTTTTATCATATTGACTGTTGTTTGTTGCTTCCAAATATTAGATTTAACGCCTTATACGCCGTAAAACATCTACAACATTGCAGGATGGAAATCACTATACTTTAAATGTACATCGTCAACTTATTTCTTTATGGAAATCACTACTTCATGTCATCGGAATATTTCTTTCTCTACAAAAACCCATTTGATATGAACCTATTGCCTTCTTTCCCAGATTATAGTGTGTGTTAATGGTCTTACTCTTTAACTTTACTAGCTAAAAGGACTCAACGTAAAGTAGGTATACTAGACGGAGATTGCTAGAGTAAAAATTTATTGTTTATACATTTCATTTAGACATAAACGGACTTAGCATGGTTGTTTAGACGTACTGAATACCACGACGAATTTGTGCATAAGAACAAGTATGTAAATGACGACAACCTTATGGATAATGTAAATGTAAAATGATGAATTTTAAAAATGACTTACACTTGAAGTATATTAGCCCTGCTTGTGGCTCTTCTGGTTTATGGATATGATTGAGTTTATAATCATTATCTTTATCTCCTCTCTCCTTCCAAGTTATTACAACCTTATTCGGTTCTCAAATACAACAAAACACATGCATATAATAAAGAGTCACTCACTAAAAACCTACAGTTTGCAGCTTTAGCGTTCAGCAACCTTATTTACTGAACTGGCACAGGGGAACTCCAATCAAGGAATTGTACATATTATCTTGGTGTATTGATTATGATGACAACTTAGGATTTGGCACAACATGGATTTGCTCAATTCGGGAAAAACTCAGTCACCAGTGAAGTAAGCCAACAAACCACGACATGATCGGGGTAAAAAAGGCGAAGTTTGAGACAAATTAGATATAAATTACATGTTACGGGTTCAGTTTAGTATCTTCAGAAATATCCCAGTCGAGTCATGCAGCTAGTAAGACGTACAGCTTTAAACTACAATGTTCCCAAAATTTCAAGTCCCTTTTGCAGATCTAGAATTCCCGTTTCTACTAAAACCAAGTGCAAATGGGTCCGACCGAGTAGTGCTTTGCACTTGAAGTAATTTTCCCTTAAAACGCGAAAAATAATTTATTTAATGAACAAAACCAGCCAGTCAGGACTCAAGTGGAAAGGAAACTAAACACTTGGATTGGCATCATATGCATCGTTTACTACATCACATAACATTCACACCGGTTCACCCTTTGGCTTTTTTATCTTCAAGTCGAGTTTTTTATCTCTAGATTCGTAACAGAATACAAAGGGTGTAGGTATTAATATTAACTAAGACTACGGGTACGATAGCATACAAAAATACTATATCTTTGCAATTGCATGGTATGTAGTTGTGATAAAATACAAAACTAAAAAGCTTGGCTTTATAATGAGTAATCCTAAAAACCATGTTGAAGGCAAGGATGTCCGTTTATCAGCTAGCTAATGCTATTATGCTCTTATGATATTCAACAGCACTTACAATTTTATCAGCCTATGTATAGTACGTACGTACACGTAAATACAATTTCAATAATATAATTGCAACTATTTCCAAGTAGTTAAAAGCATTTTACATGTACGTGTCCGTGTGTACATGCTTCAAAATCAGATTCAGGATGTGGATTATGGTAGGAATAAGAGGATGCATGAAATGAAGTAAGTTCTAAAGGATGGCAAACCTTATACAACAGGATTGTATAATATTTACATTAACATTAACAACTCGGGTTAGAATCTGTTTCAAGCCGGAGTACCCGTTGCGCTGTACCTTCACTTTAACTACCAATTTGCCTTGTCTCTATCAGAGTGGATATTTTGAGTTTTTTAGTCCTTTATTTCTGAAGAGAGCGAGACAAAAAATCTTTGCTCTGCTGTTGGCTTTTATTTGTTCATGTCTCGTTAAGTTGGACTACTATACAGCTGGTTGGTCTGGGCTGCTCATGTTTGCTTTGATGACGGGGCTTATCTTTCAACTGTGACCTTCATCTCTTAGTTCAAATAAATGGTTTATTTTAGATGATCCTCACGGCTTTTAATAACGGGTTTAAATCGTGAAGCATTTTTTATTATGTCTCATCTCCGGCCGGAAAACGCATGATATGTGGGCAAGCTTGCTGTACCAAATCGTACGGGTGGATTTGTACTGGGATTTGTTAATAGATTAGATTAGCTTAGGAATGAGTGAATTCACTTACAAAAGTTAAGTATTCAACAATGATCATGATAAATGTAGTAAAGTTTCCTGGTGTAGTTCAACTAATGACCGTTTTAGGATTCAATGCTCTTTGACTAGGCTGTCTTTCTGGTTGCTGGTGGAATTTGCATTTGGAGCAAGTCTTGCATGAATTTGGAAATGGAATGTACAAAGATAATCATGTCATATTGCGTGACGTGATAGCGCTGAGGTATTCAAAATAATGCACGTTTGCTTAGTTCAGATCAGAAGCACTGGTTTTGTTATCGCTGCTGAAATGAGCAATGTTAATAGCTTCTTTACTTAAAGTGAGATTAATTTTCCGGAAGGCAGCTTTTTATTTTTAATCTTAATAAATTCATTTCATGTTGTAGAAAAACTTTGTTTTGTAGTCTTACTAATAGATCTTATTATAGCAGTTTACGGTTACGACAAGAATTACCATCATCAATCATGGTTTAACAAGCAAATTATGTTTACTACAGCAAAATTGTAATGGTCGTTGGTGTGCACTTTATTTATGAGTTAAAATC
This sequence comes from Hydroisotoma schaefferi, assembly GCA_034682405.1. Classification (NCBI taxonomy): domain Eukaryota; kingdom Metazoa; phylum Arthropoda; class Collembola; order Entomobryomorpha; family Isotomidae; genus Hydroisotoma; species Hydroisotoma schaefferi. Next base: position 23,697 of record JAQFZX010001026.1, on the reverse strand, counting down.
GCTTTTTGTTGAGATAAATAATCAATGAAGAATATAAACAGAAGTGTCGTGTAATGGTAGACATTTTATTTTAACCTTCAACGTATTTTCGGTAAAACATGGCAGGATATGGCTTAAAAGTGCTCCTCTGTTCTTAGAACTGCAATGAGTTGTACCTTTAGGGCTATCAATTTGGTTAACTCATAGTCTACATTATTTCAACAAAGGTTAAATGAGAATCTCCTAAGCATGCAATGCAAATGCAATGGCAACTCCTGGGGTTGGTTTTAATATAAAGTTACGAATTGCTCGTCGGAATTATTGTGGTCTATTCCATCAAATTTTCTAGCGATAGCCTAAAAGCATGTAAAATTAAAAGGTAAATAAATCTCACGAGATGATTAATATACAAACCAATAAAATCCCTTCATGTACGCACTAATCATGCTGTCATTCAAGCCATGGTTAGCATATTAATGCTGAAAAATATAATAGTGTGAATGCCACTTAGGAGATGAAAGATTGAAGAAAAATGTTAATTCAGGATATATCACCATTTATCAAGTTAAATGTGAAACTGCAAGAGTTTTGCCCCTTCATTGAGAAGATAAATGGGGAGAAAAACAGAAAAAGAACAGGCTGGTTGATAATTAAAGCAGTGTGTTTCATTGCAGTTTGTGATATTAATTTAAAGTTAACACGAAGTGAAATGACGCTTTTGCTTTAACCTATTCTGATGACTATACCTATTGCCATTGTAATCAGGTAATCTCAGCCGTTAATATCTTTCTGTGCGTTAAATCCTCCACTTTTAAAATTTAATTTTCTACAGAGAAGCCCCATGCATATTCTTTCATTCATACATGAACATAATACTTATCTCTTTTGTGATTTTAAATGTACGTAACGTAAGCATCCTAAATCTACTGAAGCAGACGTCAAGACGAGGATTTACGGCTTAGTGTAATTTTTGATGAAATGTGAATTCAATTCCATTGAATTTAAATGCTAATTTAATTCATGAAAAGCACGTTTTACCATTTAAAAAACAATATAGATACAAGCCTATAATATCAATTTTAATTGAATTTTAATCCCTTCAGAATGCTAGTAAAAGGTAACTAAAACTACATTTCTTGACAAAAAAGCGTTTGAGGTGCTTTCCCCAAGGATCTTAATTTGCAAGAAAGTGCTATCCGTGGCATTACCGCAGGTATGAACAGAGAGAGCAAGAAAGGTCACCCTGCAACGCAAACTAAAATGGTATGGGAAAGTGTTACTCATTCCGGAGGATTTATTGATCGACGAGAAAGCCCGAATTTCGATGTCTTTACTTCTATGCCTACTTTTCCTTCCCTGTCATCTTTGCCACAATCTTTGCTACACGTTGCTGACTAGAATATTATACATTATTCTACAAAAGAAGCTCAACTAGTTCGTTTCTTTTCAATCTTTCAGAAATTCATGACTGAAACGGTTCTGCTACAGTGTTAGGACCATTTATTTCTTAATCTCATCAAATTGCGAATCTTAAGTTAGGGATATTTCGATACAGCTCCTGTTTCTTAATAAATAATCTTTACTCTTTTCGACTACTGTTTCTTTCTTCGCCACTTTGGGCTTAAGAGAAATACATGGGTTTCGCCCATTTGTAAAATGTTCGCTTGGAACTGTGATTTATTGTATAAATCCTAAATTCGGTTTTGTATGAAAGCAAAATTAGAAAAGAATTAAAAACTGAAATGAGTTCCTCTAGTTTCCTGATTATATGTCTATTTGCTGCCGTATCGTCACATTCATTCGGAAATAACCATATCTTAAGTGAAAGTGATAATTTTTTGTTCGAAGATACGTCCTCGTCTGGCCTGTCCCTTTGCTTACCAAGTTATGAGATAAGTGAAGGGAGCATCATTCGAACTAAAGACTCTCAAGAGCTTGGGGCTCATTTTATAAATGAAACTGACCTCGGTGTTCATGGACGGGATGAATGCCTGCGACTTTGCTGTCGCACACCTCATTGCAACGTAGCGATTTTTGAGGAAAAGGTACTGTTTTTCTCTAGTCATCATTTGTATGATTTACTGTACTGACTAGTCGGACTATTATTGAAGGATCTTCATGCAATCGTTTACCCTAATAATTTTAATCTACATTTTAGACTTGTTGCATATTTATTAGCTGTTTGATCATTTAAGCAAGTGCAGTCTACTCCGAAACCATTTTCAGAAACGAAGAAACTTTAATGAATTTAAGTGAGATTGCTTGAATACTACACTCGAGTCTTGTATCACTTTCTAAACGAATGAGCTAGGCTGTATTTTTCTTTCACAAATATTACAAGAATATGCAAGTTATAAAAAACCGCTCTTAATTTAAGCTATGTTTTCACTACAAAAACACAGCCAGTCATTCTAAATTGTGACTGAAAGTGTAAATGGTACATTTTCATACAGAATGAAAGGGATGATTGACATTGAAACTGTAGCATAATTCGTAAAGGGTCTTCAAAAACGTATTGAAGTTTGTAATGTCAGCAGCAAGTGGTGACGTATCTCGTCTGAAATTAGAGTTAATTTAGTAAGTTATAATACCTTCAAGGTAAAATCCTGCAGGAGGATATGATGTCTAAATTTTACCACAAAAATAATGCATCTCTACTATGAAATCCTGCTAAATTGTTCTAGTCAATGATGATTAGCTTGTCTAACGAACCCTTTTCAAAATGAAGCAGATGAAACGTTACGCACGATGGAAACATTAAAAGGTGTCTTTTTCTCTTCATTTGTTAGCGTTATCCCTGCCCTACTTTGTTGTAATTCTTTTGCCTTGAAATTGCTCGGTAGAATTGAAAGAAAAGTGTTGAAATCTTATAAATTCTTGAATTACTTAAACAACTACCTTTTAAAGATTAAGCAAAGGCTTGAAAAGCACATAAGATTTGTTGTAAAGTCAGTATTTATAACATCTTTATTGCGAGATTTCATTTTCAAGAGCTTTTGTAATTTTGAAAGTTTTTGGTTTGATTGTTTCCATCATATGCCGCTTTTATGCATTGCTATTTGTATTTAACTAAAACTTACAATGATGCTATAACCTCAAGGACGTAGATAGTAAAAGTTAAAACAAACTTTAATTCACTTAACTGAATTATCTTTTTATTATGTCAATAAAAGGTACTACTAAACTTGCAGTTGCTATCTACCTAATTTCTTTTTTTCAAAGAAACAGATAATATCTGTCTACGTTAGTGATCTCGCTCGCTGAAGCAAAACACTGGATGGGTGACCAGAAGATTTATTGTCGATTAAAATTTAAAACTCAACCGTGACAATTTTTTTTAATGAAATGCAGAAAAATAGTTAAGTAGTTTTACTTTTCACAAATTATCAAGATGTAGCATAGCGTTATATTTCATAGAGCTAATAGGTGATACTTATTAGCATGCACGAGGTCACTTAAAGTGTATGCAGGCAGAGCGTTCTGTTCTGAGCAGTAGCATTAATGGAGGGATTTATTGCAAGATTACTGTGCAAATGAAGCAATTTCGATAGCAATTTCGATAATAATGGCTCAAAGACTACTTTGTAAAAAAGGTCGAGTGAGGTTCTGGCCGTAACTTGCAGCATTAAAAAAAGTTCACAACTGCGAATTCATTGTCAACCGTGGCAGGCTTTCTCATTAGTAGTGCGGTTTGGTTTACTCTGCAAAAGCAGTAAGTTAAACTGTAATATTTCCAACTGTAACCTTGCAACGTTTTACGCTTTTTGTGGGTTTAAGCTCAATCAGTACAACGCTGTACCTGTAACTGCTTCTTACGATTTGTTAAATAGTTATTGACTGCCTTAACTATGGCACAGTTTATCATCGGATTTCTGTTACAATTTGCTTAGAATTGGATGAGTTTTTTTCATACTCTCTGAACGTTCTATGTCAAAAATGAAACAACAGAAAAGATCAACCAACTCTATGCCTCCACCATTTAGCTAGGTTATGACTGTACTCACTGAGCAATTATATATTTTTATGCATAATTGTTTCATGCTTCGTTATTCTTAAAATCCGTACAATGCAGTAGCAGGAGGTAGATTCTGCCCTAATCTTCTTTGCCAAAAACTTTTACTTTTATTGCTGAATTAATGTACCTACAAAAGGCAAAGCCAATCAGCAATAAATAGTACCAAAGTGTAAGATGACATCGTGAAGTTTCTGTCTAGATATAATATGACTTTCTAGTGCAAATACTACACCTGAATCCTTTGTTGAATTCAATTAAATGCTTTTCAATCCAACTATTCTGCAAACAATGGGTGAAACAAGATTCAAATAGTAGAAGATTCTTCTAACCTACAAATGTTAATTTTTTAGAATTCTGGAAGCTGCTACATGTTTGATTGCGGCTCTACAGAAGATTTTCGTTGTAAATTCACCTCTCAAATCCACTACACGAGCGCTATTCTAAGGAGAAAAGAAATCCAACCATCCCAGACAGCAGGATCTGCAAATAAATTACTACACGCCGATGGAAACAATCAGCATGAGGCTGAGTTGAATCAACTTAGGTAATAAAATTATGAGTTGTAAATATCTAAAAGATTGATTTGCTTTTGTTTGATTTTTATGCGTCCTACGTCTAGGACAAACTACATGTTATTCGACTTACCAAAGTTATCACTACCAAATTCATGGCAAAATATTTAATTAGCCTAAACTGTGTAGGCCCACGATCTCAAACCATTTTCACAAAAATTTGGTCATATTTCATTTAATCCAACACAACTTGCAGACAACCTAACAAAAGTAATCTGCATATCAATTCTTTTCGACAGCCAAACATGGCAAGAGGGGCTGTAATTCTTATTGCCAAAATCAGATTTTTATGAGAAGTAACAATCTTCTTCGCAATATGAGCCTTTGATCTACAACCCAAACCCAAATAGCTTTGATCTCTTTGCTAGTTTATTGAGCTTATTCACTCAAACTTAATTGTAAAACACGAAAGCTAATCGTTGAAAGAAAAGCTTTGGGTAAAACAACTGCAAGAATATATCATACTGTCACTGTGTTGCATGCTATTTAAATTTCCTATCGCGTGTGAGTTGTAGTATTTTTTTTTAAATTAAGCATATTTTACTAGTAAATATTTACGAGCACAGGATAAGATGTCATCAGCTTCAGTTTTACCATATTATGTGAAGATGTGTGGGAAAGCGATACACAAAGCTGACAAATATAACAACTTTCTTGCTTGAGCTATAAACAAGATTGGATATCTATCAAGTTATAATAGGCAATGACCAAGCATCTCCTAAAGGACTGGCATTATTCTAAATATGATAGCATATTGATCTAATCCATCCGTGACACATTTTAGCACCTCTCCCTTCAATAAAATTGAAATGAAATTTGTGATATGCAAACCAAAATGATTTATGCTTTACGCACTGTTGGGCTGGAACGATTAAATTAATCTCGGATGAGGATGTTCTCTAGGGATGGATGGATTATGTGAACATGATATTTTTACAAAGAGCCAGATTTTACCCTTTGTACACTTTGCAAACATTTCAATAATATTCCGTGTAGTTGCATTCTCGCATTACCAATGCAATCAGTATCGGTTGGGTCTAGGAATCAAGTTGCACTAATTAAACCCAAGAGCCACATTGCAGTTTATTTTAAGTACTAGATTTAGTAGGTATATATGGCTCCATGATCCATCCAATCCATTACAGGAAGGAACTCTGAGTGAAAGTTATCTACGAAGTACCTGCAAACGTACGTAAATGCAACTACTGTGAGTACACAGAACAACGATCATGCAATGTAATTTAATCTCTCCAAAAAAAGCTTTCAAGTCCAAAAGAAAACTGCAATAAATAGAGACATGTGCGAATAATAGTTTGTTGAGAGTTGCGACTGAAGAGATGTTCTGTTTTGTTGTAGGAATAACTGTAAAATATTATGAACATCATTAGATTACTTTAGCTTTATTGAAATGAGTTACTTGTACTATTATTATGGTTCTATAGAGCAACCGTCCGTCCGTACCATGAATTTTGACGTAGCCTACGTACTTACTTATCCTTATTTTGATATCTATTACTTATTTGGAATTGTAATTTAGGAGTCAGATGGCTGAAATTGACATCAAAGGAAATGGAAATGCCAATATAAACAAAAATAACAATGAGCCGGTTGTATTCAGCAAAGCTGGGAACGACGGGGGCACTATTACTAACGCTGGTGGAATCCTCACCAGTACAAATAAAAATAAAGTCATCACTCCGACTCCCGTCTCTTTGGGCATTCTTGACAGCAGCAGCGGTAAGTCCATGTTTGTTGCAAACTCTAAATAGTTATGGATGCCAGTTTAATGTCCATTTATGGATGAAGTTCAAGCGTTACGAAAATAATGGGGTTTGAATGGAAAGTTGCATGTAAGAATCATAATTTATAACTAGATTCGGATTTTACGGAAAAAAACTGAAATTTTGCTAGAGGTTGTATGATTTGGCTACCTTTTGAGTAGCATTATGAAGTACAAAACTAATTGGATCCATGCAAATGCAAATTGCCTTGATAGTTTTGATAAACGAAGACGAACCATCCCAGACGTTTCAATCCTATGTTAGCGAACGAAGCATAAAGTTTTTCGATTTTTTTAAATTCAATGCTACATCGTTTTTGTTAGGTTTAATGAAAGTAAGCGTGGGAAGAAATTACAAGCGCATTATAGTTGAAGGATTTGGTGACTAAATATAATACTGAAAGACCCTATTGATGGTTTTAAATGAAAAGCACTGCGTGTTAACTGCATTGTGCTTCCCCCAAAAAACTTTAAAGGATTTCATAAATTGCATAGTTATTCCTTAAATATTAAAGACATGGAGGTTTCATAGTGGATCAAGAGCTTTTTGTTTCAGCATTTGTCAAAAGAAACAACTACACAAACAAATGGAACAAAAGAGTAACCGACCTACTTCCAAGAATCTCTTCTGATTAGCTGTTCGTCCTTAGCCTGAGCTTAGTTTTTGTAGAAGATTTGGAAATTCTTTTTTACTGACTTTTTCTGCATATTGCTTGCTTAGCATTGGTTGGGAAGACAATACAAAAAATAGAAACTGTTTTGGTTCTATTCAAGAGTAATAATCATTCAATTTACAATACGAACGATGAAAGTTAAGCATACTAACTACTACCGAAATTCGTGAATTCCCTGTGGCTGTGGCTCAAACTAACTAATTAGAGACTCAGCGTAATGAAATATTTTTAGATGGAACAACTTGAAAGTGTCTTATATTTTATGTATTTCTTTTATACTGTTTCGAAAATGAAATTTAGTCGTTCAAAAACCTATCAACCTGTAGTGTAATTATGTATTTTGATTGAAATAAATAACAGTTTTTACTGAAACATAATGACTTCATGAATTACGCTCAAAGTAGGGAATGGTCTACTAGTAGAAAAATAATAAAAACTACTGAGCTGCAACAAACTCTAACTAATACATTTTGATCGTTGCAAACTTAAGATCTTTAATTACCATTATTATGGATATTTGTGAAGAGAAACAAGAAGAAGACATAAGGTCGGATTTCTCATTTCGCATACATATTTGCTGCCAACTTACTTATGGACTGTACATAATAACAGTAATAACGTGGCAGAAAACTAATTTTCAAGATAAAAGATGCAGCTTGTGGACTTCAAGATAGTCGTGAGAAATGGGAGTTTTCTTCATTAGACTGCCGAAAGGTGTGAATCCTGAAGTTTGAGCCAAAATATCTCTTTTATCAGTCATACAACTACAACTACAGTTGTACGCAAATAAGTATGAACATTTATGCTTTTATTTACAAATAATTCAATTCACTCTTCTGATATGTTTTCAGTAACATCTCAGGTTGATTTAATTTGCCTTGTCAGATCTATAAGTCATTTTATTTTAAGTTATGGCCACTGTGCCAATGCTTAATTAATATCTTTCCACCGTTAATTAATGTACTGTATGCATCCAGGTAAAGTTTTGTACTGTGTAGTATTTTATCTTACTTTCATTATTTATTGCAAAACGTTACTGATCTTAATCTTTAGAAAAAAAACCACTAATCGTATAAATTACTGTAAAAAATAAATATACAGTATGAAATAAGCTAGCGTCACGAGAAGTACAGTAGTGCAGTTTACAGTGCAGCGCACATCCCAATTTGTATCTTTGAAATATGAGAGTCGCCAATGACTTAGTAATAATGTCATGATGTCCGCATCGTGAGTCGTGATAATGCGTATGGCATTAACCTAGTAGCAAAAACCATCCATATTCTTCTTTTTCACCTTACGAATGATAACAGTTTTACTTCTGCTACAGAAGAGTATGCAGCCTTTTAAAGCTTTATTTATCTATCCTACACGTTATTTTGAAAAAAATAGAATTTTTTAGGTGATTACACGAACAATAAAAAGGCATAACCGTTCTGTAATCACGTAATCACAATTTTTCAACAAGAAACCTACTAAATGCAGATTTAAAATAAAAAAATCATAAATTAAAATGGTGCTTTTAGAAGGGTCCTTATGGATCGTAAAATCAAGATTATACGATTAGAATAAAAGTAAGGGTCGCTCCCAATTAAATGCATCCATCCAGTCCGTATGATTTGTTAATGAAAGATATTTTGTTTGACCGTATCATCAAAGCCTATTACTATTTTTACTGCTTGTCTCTCTCTCTATGTAACGGTGAAGATCTTTGATTTCATGTAGCAGTATTTATTTTCTGCATAGTCATTACGAAACAAAGTCGTGTACCCCTGTAGGTCTTCTGGTAAATGGGAACTCGCTCAACGTTATATCGTCTCCTAGTTCCTATTATGGATGGACGGATGGACTACGTATAACTGGTCTTAATAGGATTTATGATTCAATAGATTGATGGACTTCACTAGCACTAGATTATAGAGGCATAGAGACGACGAGGATTCATGAACTGATTAGAGCGCACTGTAAGAAAGCAGAAAGAATCGAGTCATGATCAGCTTAATAGTAATGATGATGATTAATCGTGATTTCCTGATAAAGCACCTCTTTATTGTGCTACACATGCTAAAGAGATATAATCACATCAAGGTAATACTAATTCTAGTAATTCATAGATAAACAAATTACTCAATGCCTCAAAGGCTAGAGGCATTTTATTGAATTGAAACTGGTAAGAAAATTGGCAAAGATGAAAGCAATCCAGTCCATTCCACTGCTAGATAATAATCATAAGACCATTGTTTTTGCTTAAAAGATGGAATAATTCAGAGACTCTTTTAAAGTTAAGACATCGCATGATTGATCATTCGAAAATTTGAGCGTGTAACAGGAAACGTTTATTGAAATATATACAAAATATCAGCAAACCGTACAGAAATGACATTACATAAAAAGGACTTAGGAATGATCTTTACCTCTAATTCTAATTCTAACCAAACCTTAGCTTTATGATAACTTGAATAGAGTAAAAGAATTCTCCAAAAGAATTTTGTCTCTTTGTACTATCTGCCAGCATCTTGCATGCCTAACTAACTAACCAAGCTCGTTTTGGTTTTGTACTTAACTTTTGCACCAAAGACCGAGTACAAGTACGAGTTACAGTAGAGCTGATCGAAAAAGATTACATTTATGTGAGAAAAAGACTAGTAATTCTTGGGGACGTCGACCTGGAGTGTTATCAAAGTCTTATTCTCAAACTCTTAAAGTGGTTGAGTTCGTTAGTAAAGTGAAAAAAACGTAGAAACTAGCTTTTCCTACCTATCTAATTCTCATAACCGGTGCAGTTGGTCGGTCTCCCAGGGATGCAACACAGCACAGCACGGTTATCCATGAGAAAGCTTCGAGCAAGATCAAAATTAACTAAATAAACCGAAGAATACATTAAGTGCATGCATGCATGCACGCCTGAATCAACTTTTGTACAGGTAGTTGTTGAAATTGCTTGTACTTTCTTGACAAAGCGTTCTCTCACCTCAACAACTTAACGTGACCGTGTACGGGTTGGTTCAATTTAGCCTTTATTAGCAGCAGTAATGGTTCACATGATTTTAGTCCGTTTTATGTTAAGTAAAGCAGCAATATACATAAATAACTGCCTATCATCAGATAGAAATAAATGCACTGGTATGAAAGGAAACATCTACCGAAACCGCTTTTAATTTAGGTAAGGAATTTGAATACCAAATTAGAAGAAAGAGATCATGAAAGCAAGACTGCGTGATTGGCTTGAGATTTTCGGAATTTTTGGTTACTTCTCTAGGTTTTTGTCGTTGAATTGAAACGAAAACTAAAACATAGAATGCAAACTAATTTATTTAAGTGTGTACATTCTCATCATTACCTTTATAAATTCTAGAGCATTTCATGATTTTGGTGCATTGTATGTGTGCATATGGTGTGTGTATAAGTTCGTCTTTCCTGTTCCCATGAAATGGGTTCTTTTAAGGAAAAACTGCCATTCGAATTATATTCAAGTTCCTAATTACTTTACCAGCTAGAAGCCAATACATTTCTCAGATGAATAATAGCTAAACAAAAGGAGAGCACACACAGAGAGGTTTTATGTTTAATGTAACTTAATCTCTGCAGTAGTGTTTTCTAAAAGTTTGCAGCAATGAACAAAAGTCTTGTCTCACATTTCTAATCACATCCTTGCAAAACGATAGCATTAAAGGTACTATAGTGCATATGCCGAGCACATTTGGTAAACAAATTGGGATGAATTTAGTTTCGAATTCAAATAAAGATAGGGATCTAAAGGTTTTCTAGTGAGTTTGAATTGAATGCTAGTAAACTAGAAGGTTTTATGGTAGAATTCAATTGGTAGTGCATGTAAAATTTGCATTCAGTAAAAAATATGGGGGTTGTTGTTTTAGCAGTAAACCCAAAACTGCTCCGCTCTTCCAGCTTACCTCACCATGCTAAACTAAAAACGCAGTGTAATCAAAAGTACAACTTAAATTCAAACTTTAAAGTTTACTTATCACAGATATTTCTCCAATATGCTCAAAATGATGTCTAGTATTTCTTCATTTCGTTTAAGATTAAAACTAATTTAAAATGGATTACATATTTCAAGAGCCCTATTGCTAAACTGTAATTTAAACAGATGTCTATCTTAATCTTGTGATTCCTGAGCTCCGATTCGCAATCGCAATGATACGTATCAAACCAAATACAAATGCTTTCGATGCGCTTGTTTGTATGAGTAGCTTAGCGTTTTTATCTCTACTGCAAAAAAATCGAGGCAATTTAAGGGTGACTGAAATGTTGATATTTCACAGAAGATTAAGCTTCCTATTTCTGAAGAATAAAACGTCTCAAATAATTCATGGGAATGCAGCGGTATGATTTCGTTGTCTAGCCTGGCTAAACTTTTCTGCAGTTGAATTGCTACCAAATGCTACCACGACGAAATAACTATTGGGACTTAACAAGCCAATCTAATTTAACGACTTTGCTGACTGTGTGCAGCAACCAGGGCTGAATTATGGATTTCAACAGTCAACAGTGGGACTGGCTCTATAACTTTACTGATAATTGTAATTTTGAACTAGTCTTGTCCCTGCTTGCCGAGGTTGTTTGTTACAGGTGATTTTATAATGTAAACGAGTCACACCAGCTTATACATGCATGCTTTCAAGTGCTTGAGTTGCGAAAGCTATGACATCGAAATAAAACCCTTCGCTAATAATAAGTATCGTATTACTTTAACTGACTGTACACCTCCCATGACGAATCTCTCAATTGAGATTGAATAACTAAAGTAAAGTCCTTGCCAACTTGTAAATAGTTAAGAGACTTCGCAAACGGTTTGGGAGTTCGTTTCATGAGATGCATACTGAACGAACTTTTGTTCAAATCTTGCATACAGGAGCTGATTTTAAACTAAGCTTAGTGTGATTTATACTTATAATTGAAATTCCAGTTTTAAACGTCTCTGTGTTTAGTCATAAAAATCAAAATGTTGTCACTAACAAACCAAAAAACATAGTGGCTGTTTTTCATAAGTTAATTGCATTTTGCAAGTTGCTTCTACATTCTAAAATCTAATAGAGGGAATTAAAGTTGTCCCAAATCTTTTATAAATGCTCTTAAAGTCAATTACGCGTTAAGAAAAGTAGGATTTAAAACCACGCAATACGGTACAATGGTTTAGTACAACTGCATTCATATCTTCCGTAACTTTTTGTTACCAATGTTGCGTAAAAAGCTTTGAAAATTGTTCAATAAGGTGTAAAAAAAGTTACATTTCAATTAAACCACAATGAAACCAACCACTACTATCGTATCGTAGCTTCCTCTTCTCCAAAATTCTAAATACTAGACGTTTTAGCTGAGCTTTTAGTTACTATTTTGTCCCTAATTGACTGTTTGAGTAAAAGAATTTACGGAGTAGTTAGTTCCATTTAATCACCCTATGGTGACTTACTACACGAATTCCTTAATCGATAAGAGGATGATTGTCACTCGTTTCAATTAGATTTGAGACAATGGTTCAGATTACAAACTGACTACCTGTTAAAGCCTTTACCATTAACATTATGAATTGGGATGGATGGATGGATTGAGGCTTGAGAGGAAACGCATGGCTTTATAATTCCTTCTTGGGTTACCCAATAATTTCATTGTATAACGGAAAGCCGTAGACATAAATCTTCAAGTATAACGCAATAACGTCGTGTACCACTTGTCTCAAGAGACAAAGCTTCATCCCATTTTTTTTTCTTTTAGCATACCTGCCTTAGATAAGACGACGGTGGGTAATTGATTTCCTCTGATATTATTATGACTACTTTACTTTAGGCAGTTGTTCACTACACTAACTGAGCTAACTCGTGCTCCTCAACTACATGGGTGGATGGGATATGTAATGTAGGGCAAACGGTAGTTGTAGTTTATTAAAATAGCTCTCTCTGGGTGAATCATGTTCTAGTGCATCGTATCTAACTTTATGACTGCTTCAACAAGGGGTGTTGACATCGTTAGAAGAAAGAGTTGACTTTTATCAAAATAAATTACATTTATTCACCGTTTTGTCTTTTAACCCACCAAATAAACCATAAATGTATGCATGGAGTGTTGGCCTTTAGATAAGATTATTTTTTGATGTCATAAAACTTAAAACTGAAGACAGTAATTGTAGCCCTCGTGCCTCCAACGCTTCCTAAATGGTTGTATAATCTGCCCAGCCTTCTTTTGAAGGAAAATGCTTTATAAATTACTCAGTGTGTTTTTGATAATAATTGTCCTAAAATAGACTACCTAGTCTTTTCTGTCTTATGCGGTCGGGTGGAACCATAAGGGTACTAGTTTAGAAAAAAAAGTTATGAAGAATATTGATCGACTTACCTTGTTTACCTTGATCGGTGACACAATGGAGAATCCACTGTCAATTCCAAATAATGGTGCTCTCCTCAATTTCGATGCCATGTTGCTTGCTTCAAATCACTCTTCTGCAAATGGAACACACAATAGAATATACAAACGGTTATCAGTCACTTCGAAAAAAATGCTCCGGATTTACTCTCTGGCAAACGATAGTTATGTCGGTACTACACAGGGGATTCTCGCTCCAACGACCTTATACTCTATCACCTACGAGTTATCATTCACAAAAGGATTTGATAACGAGTTTTACTATATGCCATAAATATATGAAGTGTGTATGAAGTTTACATGCATGGATTTGAAATTTCTGAGTGTAATTTTATTCTCTAATTTAAATTTGCACAAGATAACTTTACTCAGCAAACAAGGTATAAGCAATGATGATAAACACTTGGACGATAGCCTGAACATTTTACGCAAGGAATGTTAGATATAAATTGGTTTAATAATTCTTTAAAGTAAATATTGGAGAGATGTGTAAAATACGCTGGAATTCCAGCCTGTACATTATGAGTAGTTACGGCTTATGCAAAATTAATGGACGCTTGTATGAAAACAAAGTGACCAATGCAAATATATGTGACACATATTTCCCCTTAATAGTTCCAGAGTAAATAAATATGACTCGAATTAAATCAACATTCAATCAATCTGGCTTATACTCTCAAATTTAATTGACTCCTAGTCTATAATAAATACTAGTGTGAATTTTATCCATCCAACTCAAAATCTCAGCCTCTATGTCTATACCTTAAATTTGATTCAAGAAATCTCTTGATCCCTTCTTTAGGTTAAAGATGAATAGATTTATGTAACTTATTTGAAATGCTTACTCTTTTTGTAAACTATTGTAATCTTAATCTGCAAGTGAGGGTAATAAAAAGGAACAAACAAGTACTAGCCTTCGACACGATTCACAATCAAACAACTACAACGGTTAGCAACATCACCAACGAACGACACTAGCTCAACTGTAAAATGTTTCACCCTTTAGAAGACATTATTGCATGAGTACTTACTTTTTCTGTTCCTCTGCAGCAAAACTTCTTGTAGGGAAGCGTACCTACTTATCTTCAGCGGAGTTCTTTAAGTCAGTGTCTCCTAATCAGCAGTAGCTAGCTACGCTATGCTTTACCTTACGATGCTACGGTATGCTTACTTGGTATTCATAAGACTCGTCGTCGTCCTCAGTTAAGTATTCAAAAGGATTACTATTACTACCAGTATTAGAAAAGTTGGTTGCTGAGAAAATGCAATTTTTCTACAGTGGTTTGCAAAAAGGCAATCCTATAAACGCTTGATGTTGGGAACCTAAACACGAAATAGTGTGGTTCTAGTTTAGTTTATTACTGGTAGTGTGGTTATGCTAAAGCGGTTTAGAATACCGTCTAGTATCTTGATCTCAATGCCAAGACAAATAGGTATGCTTTTAGGGGGTTGGTGGAAGAGATTTACTCGAAGGATAGAATATAAATTTAATGTCCCCACAACTCATCTTTACTTTACCTTAGTCGATAAACAGAGAAAGTTATTACATGGACTGAAAATTAGGTGACTAACAATGGACAGCAGTGATAATGTAGAATATGACTCGTTGTAGGCAGGATAGTAGTGAATATTTTAATTCAACATTCATTACGGTGAACTTGTACAGCACTTTACTGCTTATTACACTACGACTACAGTTCAGTATACTGCGCTAGTCGCTAATACGCTTACTTGGTATTCATCATACCGAAATTGAGGTCCAACCCCTTCGAGCTAGAATAGTAGCAGAACTGACTCATCATCAAGATCATATCATCATCACCCTCATCAAACGTCTGTCTGAGTAGTTCAAATTGTAATCTGATTATTAAAAAGTTGTAAAAATATGTTAACTGCCAATAGGCTAGCTACCGGCTATTAGCTATTCTTCACTGAATGCCGTTGCTGACAGACCCAGAGAGCTTTATAAATGTAAATGTAAATGTATAGCACCTGCCAGCATGCAGTATCTAATTTTATGGGGTCAGAATATAGAAATGTTGTTGGGGTTAGGTTCATAGAATTTTCAATTATATACTTTTCTCGTAAAATAAACCTTAACTCGCCCACATTTTTTGCTCCAATACTAATGTTAGGTTTGAAGAGAGTTGCAATGGAAATTTATATGGTACTCCGGTCAAGTGCGTAAGGAAGGACGAGCCACGCTTAATTGTGTGAGGCAAATTATTTTACATTTGGGAGGAACATGTAAAAATTCACGTCCTATTACTGAATAAATTATAAACTTTCTGAGTAATTTCACATTTTTCAACAAACAGCCATAAGGCGAATATCAGCAACAAACTCTTTGACTGAACTTGAAGTAGAGTTAATAGATAAGCAGTATAGGGAGGGATTTTACAGGATTTTACTGTGGGGGGATGTAAAATGAGAATTTTTTCCCGACAACATTATGGATGGTAAATGCTTTTTAATACTCAATACATGATGATTTGTTGATTTTAATATTTCAGTTTATCCTGATGATAATTTAGGTTCAGATGTTTCATGATAGATTTAGGTGAAGTACCGCTATTCGTTTCCCTACCTCCTACAGGTAGTTTTTGCTCATAACTTACCTGATGGAAATTCATTTAAAAAATTTCTTTGCGTATAGCTTGCAGGATTGTGATTTAAATGCATTTGAAAACTCTGAAGTCTGAAGAATGGTATTGTAAACAATCATGCTGCAGTTTAAGATGTAATGGTTTATTTATTGTATTTAGTTGACTATATACTCAGATTTGTAATGTTGTAGTCATTATTCAAAGGAGAACAATTTCCGCAATAATTACCAAATCAAGCATGGTTAAAAACCTGTGCTCAGAGCTGAGGTTTATTATTTTTTCGGTAGTTTTGTGGTGAAAATAAATAAGACCCGTATACTGTTTAGATATTAGAACTTGATGTTGTTAGCAATATGGTTTCATTCTTGCTGCTTCCCTGTCAGATAGCAGGTACAGAGATGCTGTAACTTCTTCATTTAAATACCGTTGATTGTTTTACTAAATTCTGGTTCAGTCAAACAGTCAACATCCAAGTGGATCTAGAAAAGAAGCCAGTTTTTGTGCAAAAGTAAAGTCATCAATTGTTGGACAGACGGTTTGGATCGGTGTGGTATGAATTGCAAATGAGAATTGTTTGCGTTCTCCGTTTTTCTGCTGAGCTACAAACTATCATTGGTCCTACCTACATGCAAGACCATTTTGACCTTTGACCCTTTCCCTAATGAGTTTTGTTATGTTGTTCATTAGCCTAAAATTCCTCACGTTACTCATAGATGAATCTCTCCCTAGCGCATAAAACGGAATTGGAAACTGAAATTGACAAAGCAATTTGTACCCCTACGATAGGCGATTAGATTTTGTGTAATGTGTGTCAGTCAGTTAGTAGCCCTAATCGTGTAGTCCTTCAGTTATTAGTAACCCTTGCCGAAAGCAGTTGGTAAATGGGCTTTCATATCCGATTTCTCTCATAAACGCCCATTACTACGTGGCTGGGCTAATCTACCTGCTTTGCAGGATGCAGGATGGATGACTAGCTGGTGGAATTTTAAAATTGAATATAATAGTAGCAAGAGAAAATGTAATGGAATAGAGTCTGATTTTATGATGAGAATGGTAATGATAATAATAATTAAGCCCCCTCCCCACTGACTGATTATGATAAGGAAGATGATAATGCAATGATAATAATAATGATTTCATATTCTTAAAGGAGGGATACGATAAAATAACATGACTTAGTTTTAAGACTAGCAGTAACTACTACTAAACCGAATAGTAAATGAAAAATGAATTATCATTACATTTTTTTGGCATTTCGATCTACTGAACGAATGCTCTTGATTTGCCTTTAGTGAGAGCAAATAAAGTATACCTTAAGCCCATACTTGTTTGCAAGTGGCCAAATAATTGAAGAACGATCTTTAGAGCCAAGATTACTGACAAATAAATCGAGACTAAGCGGAGACGATTTATGTTTATATGTAAATTTATTAGTGAATGAATAAATGTTATGCTGTTGAACTGCAGTAGTATGGAGACTAAAGTGGTAGATGCCGAGTAGTAAAACACAAGCAGAGACTCCTTCCTGTACATAAAACGTATGAAAATATAGGTAAAAATTAGCAACATTTTATTTTAACCGACAGGTTCACGACGCTGTAGCCGATGGCAGTTTGAATGTAAATCCTCTGGAGAATGCATTGCCATTTATAATGCTTGTGACGGAATCCCTAACTGTGAAGATGCGTCAGATGAAGGCCCAGAGCTACATTGCCCTTCCGGTATGTCAGACCAATTGTTTAGCCTATCTTTCATTCCACAATGTGTTTTAATAGCATCTAATTGAAAGTAAGTACTAAACCGCTTTCGCCATAACTTTAGCCAGTTAATTTTACTGCTTAAAACTTTAGGTTGCTATCTGGTGTTCTGTAGCAGAAGAGATGGAGGACATATCCAGTAATCCAGTTAACATAATTAGACGTTTGCTGGTCTTAATGTCTCAGTCTTTGTACGCTTTGAATTATTTAGTTAAGATTCTCTTTCTTGTACCATACTCGGTTTCTGTCTCGGTCAAATTTACAGGATAAATTGGTTCCATGTAGAATATTCATCTGCAGCTTCAAGAACATTATATTCAATTCCGACAATATTGTTCTGCGGTTGAATGCTTTCTCCTATCGTAATTTCAACTTCAGTTACTGAATACGCTGATAATTTTAATCATTGTGTAGAAAGTTAAGAAGTATTGTAGATGTGAATATTAAAATCATTTATTGTGGTAAGATTAGGTTTAGTCAGCATTAAGACCGATGTAACACAGATAGTGCGTTGTTTGTCTATTAGCTAAATGAGCCCTCTACGATTGGTACCCATTATTAATTTTTGGGCTATTTGGCGTTGGAAAAGGTGTTTCTGGTGGCATTTTAATTCCATTCAATAATAAACAAAGTACTAACACTATAAATACAAGTTCATTCAAACAAAGTTACTGCACAGCCAAGGCGTTATATGAGTAATTAAATTACTAAGTCAAAATGGTAGTAAACTCATGTATACACACAGAAACATTGTCTGTTTTACTTAAATCCCTTTTTCATAATTACAAGAATAGCCAGAAGTGTAATTTTACTTCTATTTTATTACTCTTCTGGTTAATTATTAGTCACCTCAACTGCATTCTCATTTCCTTAAGCACCGAGAGAGAGAGAGATTAAACTTTAATTTTTTCTCAGCCTTATAATAACTGTCGTGTTAATTAATATAACAAACACTAACTGGCATTCCTCATCCCGATGCATCCCTGCGTAAATACAATGAGCCTGCTGTACAATAAAACACACTCCTTGGAACATTTAATGTTATTAAAAGCTGTCTTTCTTAGTTTCTTGCATCTTTCCTCCCAATGTGTTCAGTATGGTCAAGTTCATAACAAATTCAAACACTTAATGCACTCAAAAGAGTGATTTTAACTGTAATCCTTATTTTAAAATACTTTATAACTTTATGCAAATGCTTTTTATAAGTAAATGGGTTGGACATTATTTTATCATTTAATCATTATGCAAACGAACGAGTAAGAATGATGTTTGCTTACACAAGAGTCATACCTCGTGCATTTTGCACGCATGCAATACAGAAAAGTTTATAGACGCGTCCCGTTTCCGTTTCTTCGGGATGACTGATGCATGATGTGTTAATAATTTCCACGTATTGTTCTGTATGTCAATTTTCAATTGTAAAACTGCCTAGAACCAATTTTTACATTATTTCGTTACAGACTAGAGCTCATTTCTTTGTTTGCTTTAGGCTAATTTATGTTTCATAGGACACGAGGAAGGCTAAAAGATCTTTATACCGCTACATTACATACTTTTTTATTTTAAACGGTGAGAAAACATGAGTAACACGTTTGATATGAGTTCATAAGCAGTAATGACACACAGTATTGAAACGAAACAATGAAAAATGCGTTAGTAAATCGTTCGTGGACAGAACGCTTAATATTTAGGGCTACCCCTAACCCAATCCTGTCTTCTTCTTAGGTCTGAATCTGAAAGAGCATTAGGCAGTGAGTGTAGTGTTAGAAAAAGTCGAAAGATAAGCTTGTATGATTTTTTCTACCTGTCAAAGTCAGGCATAAATTGCATGACATTATTGCTCCTGTTGTTGAGTGGCCAGTGACCACAGACACTATAAAAACTGACCACTTGTTGCTCCTCCAAGTTTCCTAGAACATACTACACATGATAACTAATGTATGGATTGAAATGGACGGCTGGGTTCAAAGAAAAGATTAGTTCATTGCTCACATTATTATTGCATACACAGCACAGCACAGTGTCTAAAATGCGATGCGAATGTAATTTTTATATTGTTGGTTAGGTTAGTGTTTTTTCTGGTAAGCCCTAACCCAACCCAGTAATAACATATAAACCAAATGTTGGAAAAAACATTTCGGTCTATCAATATCCAGAAACTGGTTTTCAAAACGCCAATACAGATGAAATGAAACATGGAATGGAAAGATATGCTGGTATCTGTAGATAGTATTTGCAATTTACAGATTGGTCGCTTGATTTTGGGTTCAAGCAGTATGAATTAAGGAGAATACCTACCTTACTTTAAAGTTGATCAAAAACCCTATCATCATCATCATTATTCATTCCTAAAAAAATCCCGTTAAGTTGTCTTGTCACAAAAGTTGGCACGACAAAAAACCGAGCCAAGCTTCAGTCTCTGAACGATGATGAGGGTGTTTTATGTTCGTTTGTTAGTCAAGACGGTACTTCTGCTAAGTTTAAAGACCTAAATGAGCTTTACTATAGCGGTAGTTGGCCATCCCCACTAATTTGCTAAACTGTTGACACAAAAGATCATAAAAAAGGTAAATGATTAAGAAAACGTGATGATAGACTGAAACTGTTAAGCTAACTTAAATCAATGTCAGGCCGGATGCCGTTCGGGTGTTTTCAACTATAACCAAAACTAACTTAGGCGTTCCCCATCAGTTCCGCATACTGTTTTTCAAATACACTCGGCCTTTTAGTTACTGAAGAAGACGAGTAGTACGGATGCTGCTGGCTGGTTAGTTTCTAAATCATGGTTAAGGATTTCATTTACAATATACTTTCCAACCTAAGCACCAACCAGTTGATGACAAGGGCTGAAGGTTGTATGGTAATTAGTGCTAAAAGTAAGGTCAAAGCCAGAGAGGTAGAAACAATTTAGAGAGGTTTAAATAAATCTAGCTATTTCTTACATTAAAAGTGCCCAGATCAACTAAACGAAAACATGCTATAAGCCAATGATACTAAATTTAACCTGAGATTAAAACGCTTTCAAGTTGGTTGAACTAAATTTATACTCCTTATTTGGAGAAACATCTCAGTCTGAGATGTCTCAGAGTCAGAGTTCAATTAAGATTCGATTATTTACAAATCCATTCTTCCATTCAATGCATTAGCATTCTCATTCACTATTACAAGTTGGAAAGTAGGCATAAAAATAGGGTCTGTCCCAGGATACAAATAAAACGGTGTATGCAATTGATTCTCTCTTTCTCTAAATGTGGGACCACCTTCTAGCAGAAATGCTAATGCTAATGCCATTCGAATTGAAACTCTAAAGTTAGTTGTGCATAGTACCTAACGTTTCTAGAGCGTAACCATTTCAACCAGAAACTAAGACATAATCAACTGGTAACGTTTTACAACGATTGATCTTCCATTCTTTTATGCTAATACTGTAAAACTTGGGGATTGCTATGTTTTCGCTAAACATTTTAAGCGTGATCTTTTTTATTCTTCAGATCTTGTGAAGATGTACTATAAACGCAAGGTAGTTAAGTCGAGCGTATAAATCAACCAATGAAGTATTTATTGTCTCTTGTCTGGTGTTCACTGACGTTAGGCTTCATGGTTAGTTATTTATGCTGAAAAATCGTTTAAAACCACTACCAGTGGTGGGGGCCGTTCAATGCTTCTATCACAAAACAAAAGATAAAATGGCAAAACAGTGAGTTCTCTAGTTCAGAAAGTTTAGGGATCTTTGAGAGTATAAATAAACGCAACAAAGAAATATCAAGGGATATGCTCAGAAAGAAAATTTCTTTTACGGAGATTGTGATGGATGTGTCTAAATGTTGGTATTACTTGCCTGAAAATGCCATGCTCAAGTAGTTAATTTCTACTTTCATGGGAAATTAAAATCACTCACCTAATCGTTAATTACCTCCTCTTTCTCGTTTACCATGAATTTTTGCGTAGACTTCTGCGGCTGCTGCAGTTAATGAAAGGCGTGCTACTGCTTGGTTGGTATTGGTTTGCTAATGCTTGCTTAGTTGAAAAAGCCAAATCAATGGAAACTTTAGTATAAATCAAGAAATCAAGATGTAAACTTATGAAAAGTTTTCCCTTTGCTAATAAAGTCTTCCAATGAAGCTTCAAGCTTTTGATGTTTCTGTAATAGTTAGTACCATCAAACTTGCAGGGATTAGCATAACCCGTAAAAGTTATAACATGGGGTTAAATTTTGAAGTTATTTCTTCATACAATTTATCATAACTTGGATTTGGATTGTAGGTTTGGGTAGTGGTATAAGCAACAACGCTCTCTCAAAGGACATAGGACAGATATCCTCTACATCTTTGGGTCTGGGATATCCAGTAGATAAAGGAAGGAAAATGACGGGAATAAATCATGATTTGTCAAATGCGGCTGGTCCAATGAGCCCAGTAGACTTGATGACTGTTAAGGATCACATTTTCAACCATAAAAGCGGTGGTATAATGGAAGAAACTTATGGAAACCAACTTCAACAGCAGAAACACAATGGAAAGTGAGTGAAAAGAGCTTCGGATGTAATTGCTTTATTTATGCATTATAAGATAGCTCAGCATAAGCTGCAGCTTCCCCTGCAAAACAAAGTCTAATTGCATGCTTTGGGATGTAATTTGGGATTCGAAAGATTTATTGCACGTACCATTCCCGAAATCTGGTTTGAAATTAAGCTTAAACTTGTTGTAGCCCTTCTTGGAATCAGCATCAAACATCCTACGACTATAATAATCAAGAACAGCTACCCAATAGTGGATTTGGCACAGGCCCTGGCCCACAGTCCCTTCCAAATGGTTTATATGGTAGTGAATTATTTGTTTCCTTCACATCTACCGTATTCAATTTCCGAAGGAATTGAACCTTTTTGCCATATGAATACTAGGACTAAAAAATGTAAATTAAACAGGTAATAACTACGGCTCAGGAGGAGGGTACCCCTTTGCACCTGGCTATCAAGGCCAAGGACCCCAATCCCAGCAAGGAGGAACAGGACTAATTCCACAAATTCCGCAGCGATACAACATTGGCCCCAATGCTTACAACGTTCCAAACTCCCCGGAACTTCAGCATCCGTATTATGGAAACAGCCCAAATCCCTTACCAAATCCGACTCTCATGAATGGCATCAATAAGGCTCAGTTACCCCAGCAATCTCAAAACTCTGCTTTTATGACCCCATCCCGGTTTTCTATACCCTCAGATTCCAATAATAACGTCCAAGGGAGCCCTCAGGTTTTAGCAAATCCACCAGGTCAAGGAAATAGTACTCCCAAAAGCCCAGTAACTGTGACCCCTATTACAGACGTTAAGTCATCAAATACTGTGACCTCGTCCGCTCCCAATACCGTCCCTTTATCAGGTGGAAAAATTGAGATCGATAAAACCCCTGAAGCATCCACTAAAGATGGTATAGCAAAGGTAGATTTCGAAGCTAAACTTGAGGATGAGATTTTGCATAGTCTGAAGAACCAGCCTTACAATAGTGAAACTGCGGCCGTTCAATTAGGTTTGCATATACTCACATTTTTATGTCTGTTTTGCGAAGTCAAGTAGAAAAACTTTACATTTCTTCATATTTTTATTTTTGGCAAATCATTTTTGAACTAATATGAGCAAATGAATAATATGTTAATTTTAGAAGAACTCAGCCCTCATAAAGCCGGTCCTGGAGCCTTTCTTTTGTTCATTATTGGCCTGGGCATGTCCATAAGTATGGCGACAATTGTTGGCTGCCGTCTTCGTCGAGTTGGAACGAGGAGGAGAAGGAAAAACAGATTAGATCCGGATTACCTTGTTGATGGAATGTATCTTTAAAAATGATCAACTGCTGGATACTAGTATTTCGAAATTAGACCTTTATGACATCTCGAAATAGAAGTAATTTACTTATCACTAACTACTATAATCATGTTTATTATTAA
>JAQFZX010001025.1:0-37799 GCA_034682405.1 Hydroisotoma schaefferi | reverse complement strand
AATTATTCAGATGTAGATTATTATGTTGTTATCATTCTGTTTCCAAGTATGCAAAGGTTCTATAATAATCAACACCGCGGACTGCCAGTTATCCTTAATGTTTATCAAAAGCCTAAACAATCATTAGAAGGACAAGTATTCCGGTAAAATAGGATAGGTAAACGAGGATGAGATTCAATTTAAATCGAGATGAAAATGGGCAAGAGAAGGAAGGCCATAAGAAAGCCGTTGGTAATCGGAATTTTCGGGATTATGTTCCTCTTCTGTTTTGATGGAGTGCTCTACTGGTTATAACCAAAATATAGTATTTCTAGATGAGTTATAATGGTGTACTAGGAAAAGATAGATAGACAGACACTCCTCGGTAGTTTTGCAAAATATATATTGTAGTTTAATAGATTTGAATGTTTCAGTCGCAAGCAAGTATAATATTTGCTTTGGGATTTGCGAATCCTTTCATAGTACTTATTTTAGTTAGTTAAACAAAAGGAAAACGTAGTTGGAGTAATAAGTTTGAACAAAGTTTCCATGAAAGTTTGGAAATTAGGTAGGTTGGGTAGGTTTATAATATTCAGTGGTAGTAATGCTTCCATCAGTATAGTAATTTATATGGGAAAGACGCTTTGGTTATTAGAATTTGAAACCAAGATGGGATGAAGGTATGAACCAGAATACAATAAAAAAGTCAGAATACTTTCTTTTACATTTCTGCCACAGTTTGGTTATTGACACCTATTTAAGGGATACAATATCATGAGAAGCATGAAAGCAGAAATGGTTGCAACATTTAGCTGCATTTAGCATAGCAAAATTTAAAAAATTGTAAAAAACTCCCTATCATGACTGATAATAATAATTTAATTTAATAAAATCGAACCCTAATGGCCAATAATCATCAAGGCAAATAAAACTGATAACTTGCCAAAAGAACTAGAAATGAGAGCGTTTACCAACAGAGAATTTACACCCTACGTAGAAAATATAGGAACTTAAAGTTTTTAGTCGGTACAAAAGCGGAAAGCCATAGATCATGATAAACTTCCATGTAAAGGTAAAAAACGAGCTATAGCAATAATATCAGCAATAAGGTGGGTTGTGGTAGGAGTTTCATTTGGTATTGGTATTGGCAGGCAAGTTTTAATTAAAGCCCCAAGATGAAAAATCTCTCACCTATATCAAGGATTAATAGGAAACTGAGGCAGAGAATTACGATGGAATTCTTCAGTCCCATTTCTCTCCTTCTAGTCTTCATTCTTCTCCTATTAGTAGAAGTAGTAGTTGCATTAGTATTGGTAGTGGTGTTCGCCATGATATTACTACCAGTTTTTGTAGTAGAAACCTCCAGCAATTTTTCAATTCTGCTCCACATCCCTGTCCCACTAGCAAAGAAACTAGCACTTAATATATGTTCACCGACAATTTCGAGCCAACAATGTCCAGCCAGGGTTAGAAAGCATCACAGGAGAAGGAACTTAATAAATGTCTTTTTCCAAGACTACTTCGCACTATAGGCAAGCGGGTCTCAGTAAAATAAGAAATCTCCGATCGATTTTACCCGGATAATGTCTATAATAGGAGCAGTAATAATGTAATGTATCCACCAGCCAGGTCCTATTATTATTCTACGGTACGGTGCTAATATTATTTAAGTTAAGCAGGTTTTCTTTAGACGTTGGTAGTTTTTTTTTATCGAATTGAGAAAGTTTTCGCTCAATTGTCCCAAACATCTGTCGATTTGTTCAACCTTCGGCTTGTTGGAGTTGTAGGAGGTTTTAGGTTGTAGGTAGAAGTTTTATTTTCAATATGCTCTGATTATCCTCTTCGTCCAAGTTTAGTTGACCCGTATCCATTGGTCCGGTTGAAGGGAAAGTTTATGTCTTAGCTGTTTTACTTCCACTGGAAAAAGAATAAGAGAATACTTTATAAGAATACATAGGTATAATAATAGTGGTAGTAGTAGTAGTAGTAGTATTGCAGTAGTAGTAGTGGTAGTCATAGTAGTAGTAGTGAGTAAAAGTGGTAGTATGAGTAGTAGTATTGTAGAAGTAGTAGTAGTAGTATTGCAGTAGTAGTAGTGGTAGTCATAGTAGTAGTAGTGAGTAAAAGTGGTAGTAGTAGTAGTAGTATTGTAGTAGGAGTAGTAGTAGTAGTAGTATTGTAGAAGTAGTAGTATTGTAGTAGTAGTAGTAGTAGTGGTAGTAGTTATACCTACTATTTTGATATACCT
Source organism: Hydroisotoma schaefferi (assembly GCA_034682405.1). Taxonomy (NCBI): domain Eukaryota; kingdom Metazoa; phylum Arthropoda; class Collembola; order Entomobryomorpha; family Isotomidae; genus Hydroisotoma; species Hydroisotoma schaefferi. Next base: position 35,572 of record JAQFZX010001025.1, on the reverse strand, counting down.
ACGATAAAAGTTTTTGTACAAGAGTCAGTCAATCGGACAGTTGGTTCAATGGCCTGTTTATTGTTAAATTCCCATCGTCTATGGACTTTCCTGGTACTCCCACACCGACTTATAAGGACAGGAGGTTAAATATATCTGCCAGCTTCTCTGTTACTATTGGGCAAAAGTAATAAAATAAAAGCTTTAATATGGAGAAAGATAGAAGAATCGGAGATCAGATTGTAATAGGTTTGCAGGAGCTAGAAGAATTATTTGGGGGAAGCATCGTCAATTTATACAACTGTTGACTTGAATGGGATCTTTTTATTCCTTATGCTTTTTGACAAGTTTTATGCACTAAAGTCCTATAAAAATGGCACGCACAGTTTTTCAAGCGATCTGTCTATAGCGCAAAAAATAAAATATTGACTTATAGTAATAACGCTGCCTGTATTGTGCATATACCGTATTTCCCGTTTTAATTCCTCCCCCGGAAATTCCCCCTACCTTTCCATGTTAATAGAATTTTTTATTTTCCCTTCGAAGTAATAAAGCCCCAGTTGCAGTGGAATTAAAACGGTAAATACGGTATTTCAAATTTGTACTCCAAACTAAATTAAACTAAACTAAAAGAAACTATCACGGTTTCATTCCAAGCCTTTGACTTTTTCCATAGGGTGAACAATGCATAATTTAGCTCTTTCCCTTCTTTTCGAATAATAATAGGAGATACGACTTGTCCATAGTTTCCATCTGATATCCCTTGCTCAGCAGTGCAGCAGTGGCTTGAAAGAACTTAAGGCTAAGAAAATGACATAAACCTTTACCAAGATACATTTCCTGGAGAACCTTTCACTCAATAATATTACATCATGTAAATTCAGACTGCAAGCTATGATCTCGCACTCATTCCAAGCGAGTTACACAAAGTAAAATATTAGGAAATACATTTTTAATCTATGGCCTGTGTACCATAGCCGAACTACTTTTTGGAAGCCACAGGGGAACTTTATCTACAACTTATGTTTTTTCTGTACTCTTACCACCACTGCTCACAGCTTTCTACCTTGTGCATGATATACCCAAGCCAACTATCAACAGTAGGGAAGCATTAAAAGTTTTAAAGTACCTAATAGAAAAAGGTTGTTTGAAGTTCAAAGGGTCGAGCTTACTTTTTCTTCCCCCTGAGGTATTTTCCGGTATAGGATTTCAGTTCGCTTTCACTTAACCTCTTTTTCCCGTCATCTTCTATTCGTCGTTTACTTTTATACTTGACTTGTGTCACTCCTGTCACTTGTAGAATAGGACAGGATAAAATAACATGTAACATTACTTGAAATAACTTTATGTTAACGTCGTAAAACATTTGTAGTCCGCTCGTCAGAGAACCTTTGAGCACCAACCTATCTCTACTACATAGTGTATGCTTCCATAAGTAATGGCTTATTTGATATCACGCTATTCTACATAAGCTCGTTTACTTTGGCTGATGATTTGTATTTCTGTATTCTTTTTAGAACATCTTATATTAATCAAACGTAAACGGGCTGCATGTGTCTGACAGGAAGGATTATGACCCTGTAGACATTTTTAGACTTTTCTTTTATGTGAAGCATTCTAAAGGTGATTGGAGGTGTCAGCAGGAACCTAATAACATTAATGTTAAGCATGCAGGGAATATAAATTAGAGCCACCTCCTTCTATTAGTCCCCTGCCGGTTTAATATCTCAAGCCTAAGATTTAGAATAGTGTCCCTATTCCTGTAATAAGGTTCTGGTGTTATTTTTTTTGAGTATGGAAAATTAAAATACTTTCCTGCTGAATCGTTCCATGTTACGGTAGTACTGTTTATTTTCTCTGTCATAACTTTGCTTATTTATTTTTACTTATTCTTTTACTGCCAGAGGATACAGCATTGCAATAACAAGTTGATTTCCGGTCGGTTACAAAAAGTCGTCCAGACTAAATTTATGCTACGTATAGAACTTTGATCTTTCCCTTTCGGGTTTAGAACTTCTCTGGTTAAATTATTAATACGGTAAAGTATCAATACTCTAAAATTATTTAATGCCATGTCAATTCTTTTATTGAAAAAAAAACACGCTTTATTATACGGGGAAAGTATCCCTAGAATATGAAACCACAAGGTAGATGGTAACTAAATAAGATGTAAGTACAAGGATTGTTGAGAGTACTACTTTTACACAAGTCTCTCGTTCATGGAAATGATAAAACGAGCAAATTGAAAGTTTCAGTCTAAGCAATTTCCAATTTTAAGGGCTTTTACCCACACTCAGGTAGGAGTTAGTCATTTCATTTGACTCCACTTGTGCTGAATGAGTGACTTTGAGTAGCCTATTTCTCTCTTGGGGTGTTATTTGCAGAAGAGTTTATAACTTTTCTCTTCCCTATCCACAGGAAAGTTGACGTGTTCTTTTACTTAACTTGATCTATAAAATAAAATATATGTCACATATAACTGAGTAACCAGGTATGAAATTAGTATAAACAGAAGCAGAACCGGAGTGTAATGGATGGAACGAGTTTGAGTAAAATTTAAGTACAAGTTAGAGAAATGGTAGGAGAAAGTTATTTTTATATTTTTAACAAATCTATGAGTTACTATTTTATTTAGGTCGCTCCATCGATCCCAACCCCCTCCCCCTTCTTTTTTAGTAAGAATATGTAGAAACAGGTATACCTAGGTATACAGGTATGTAACTACCTAGGTATATTTTTATATCTATGTCTATTTTACCATTTCCTTCTTGACTTTTTCATTATCTGGTGACAAGAGATTGACACCACCTGGGAATGAAGTGTTTGAAATGAGATGGAGAAACGATCAGGTTAAGTTCTATAGTATTTGGCTATTTAATATAGAATTTGTCTTCTGTTGAATAACTACTGTGTTATGGAGGTTAATGGAAGTTTATTCGTAGCTAAAACAGGTTGCGAGTTGTAGCTGGGTAAGTTAGCCAGGCTGCCACTTTAGGTTAGGCTACGCCTAGATAGAAATCATTAACGATAAGTTGCAAACTTTTTTAATTTTCTCAACTGGGCTCATTTTCATTTCTTAAACTTTAGGAGGTTTCTAACTTCTTCAATCAACGACAGATACAGGGAGAGAAAAAGACGGAAGAATCGGTGGTATATTACTATCCTAAACGGCGGAAGGATGCTGGACTTTCCCCTTATATAAATAGTGTTAAAAGTATCCTAAAAATATCAAACTGAAGAAAGATAAAAGTCACCCGAAAACTGAGATGGAAAGAGCGAGACATATTTTTTTACCCTTGCCTTGGAGGATTAATATCATCTCCGATCGTTGTAGGAAAGAAAAGTTATTAAGAAAAAGGGTGCTGATTACTCTTTGCTTTTTCCCCATCTACTTTTACTCCGTTGCTGGTAGTTTTTTCCTTGACAGTGTAGCAGTAGTGGTTCTAGTAGCGACAGAGTGGATTGATGATGAGCTCACATTTCACGGCTATTTTGGCTTTGGGAAAAAAGTGACATGCCAAACAGTGTCACTTGTCATGCTGTCTATGTACACATCTAGTTGTAGACGCAGCAACACAGTAGTGCCGACCAGCTTCAACTTCAATCTACCTCATCCTCACTCTGTCAGTATTAGCTAAGTAAGTAACTTCAGCTGTATGTTGAGAAAAACAGAAAAACAGACAGTTTTTTCCTGAAAGAGATTTATATAAATGTGGGAAATTTTTTCTCCACCTTTCATTCAATATTGTCGAACTACATTGGGAAGTAAAAAGAATATACCAACTAGAGAAATCTACTATGTGAGATCAATTTCTATGCTTATACTTCTCCTTCTGCTATTACACCTTACTATTTCTACTACTACTACTACTAATACTACTACTACTACTACTGTTACTACTACTACTACTACTACTACACCTACTACACCTGCTATAACTACAAGTACTTCTACAGAACCACTTTTGCACCACTACTTGTAATACTATTGTTATTACCAATGCTAATGCTACAATACATCCTAAGGCGATATATGCCATTATGAAGAATGAGTTACAATTTGGAGAAGATGTCTTTCTCATCATCTTTATCCTCTTCTCCTCATAAGTCACAAGTTTCTCTAGGTGAAAGAGACAAGTCCCACAGTAAGCAACATGGATGACGATGATGACTACGACTAGAGTTATAACTTGCAGGGAATCTATAGGGAATAGAAGTTTTGGTGCGGTGTGTGTGTGGCATTTTATTCTGTGGCTCGGCGGGTGTGTGATCAATGACACTCGAACTTGGAATGATATTATGAGCTGAGCTATGAAATATGATACATCCGGTGGCTTATTGGTTTCACTTTTGTCTCTCAGACTCAGAGAATGGCATGTCTTTCACTTGCTTACGTCTGTCGGTTAAAATATAAGCTGGGAAGGAGTTCTCCAATTCTTTCTAGGATCACTGCAAGATGACTTTTGCATAGGCTTTGCAAGGTTTTATGTTACATTGTATTCAGTATAGGGTTTGAGTTACTTTGAGTAGATCAGACATTGGGAGAAAGTAGAATGGCTTTATTGATTGATACACTCGAAGGGATTGCCCTTCTTTGTACTGTTACTTTTGACAATGTATTATTTGGTGCGGTCTCTTTCACTTTCTTTTACTACAAGAACAAAAGAGTGAGATGAGAACAGATGGGCTGGAGGTTGGTGTAAAGTTGTAGTTGTGGCTGATCTGGAGACATCATGTCCTTTCTGCCTCGTATCCAATTTCTCAAAAATGCAAAATAACTCATGGAATTGTCTCTCTTCTTTTAAATTTCTGCTAAGCTGAGTATTATCGAAGATATCTGTAACTCTCTTTTTGTGAGGGAACTGGACAACCATCCGTCGATACTGAATTTACTCTTTCCATATAATAACGTGTAACTTAAAAATATAGCATATCTGGTAAATATTCTGCAAAAAATTTGATTCTCTACATTGCACAAGGTGTGTTGGTCGTAACAAAGTTACATCTAATTTATATTGTAAGTAAATTAATAGATTCATTATTATACTCGACATTATTATAAATTCGACGCATTCTATGAAGTTCCACGAATTAAGTAGACGAAAACAAGTTTTATCTTTAGAATTGAGTACAAACCTGTAATAATCAAGCTCTGTTGTTTTTATTTTGATTCCTAACTTTGTAAATAGAGCTGATTATAAATGCTATCCCCGACAAGACCATCCTGTGTCCCTTTTTCCTTCAGATAAAACTGGCATGTATGACAAATCATCCGTCAGAACCCGGGTGACAAATTAAATCCGGATTACCCTTGTCTATGAAAAGTGCTCTTCCTATACATACTGACTGTACTAACAATGATTATTCCCACAATAACACATACAAAAAGTGGAAGTATTACGGTTGTCAACAAGCCTGTTTTCAATTTCATACCTCAGAGACCATTCACAGCTTTAATGAATCATAAAGTCCCTTCCTTACTTTATGCAGCGAGAAATAATATTTAACTTCTTCTACTAAAAGTCACGTACTGCAGTAAAAACAACTTTTATGCATCCCTACCCCAACCAACCCTTCTAGAAATAAATGTGCTATGAGGTTAAGTCATCTAGGAGTATACACCTGAAACCCCTTGTAAACTTCGCTCTTCTATAATTATGAAATTTATTTGAAAGCAACTGGCGATAACTTCGCCTATAAAACGTACCATACCAATTCGGCGAAAGTCGTCTACATTAAATTAGAAATTTCTAAATAGATTAGATCCATAGTAGTAGAGTATAGTAGCCTACCTCTAATTGTATCCCGTTTAGAATACTTATCTATCATAGAATACTATACTATCTATCTATACTTAGAATAGTTAACTTAACCCTCAAATCCTTAAGAATTGAATAGTAACCGGGTCTATTGTTCCAATATCTACGATATAAAGTATTTGAATCAAACCCCTTTCCTGGACCTTTTATTAATAAACGGTTATATTATTCCCTTTGATAGTTTTTTGTGGGCAGTAGTATTAATATTAATAGCCAATAGCTATGCCACGGCATAACTCGCATAACAAACCCATATTTCATCCAGAACACAACCATAAACAAAAAGGAGATCAAGCACAGGCAGACCTTTATAATATTTTTGTGGGTAATATTTCATTCATTCATAGTAGAACTCCATGCATTACTGCTTCTTTTTTTTGAGGATTTTACTTTGTGGATTATTTATATTTCCTTAATAAAATATATATTGCATTTTTCTTTGTGGATTTTTTTCCTCTTCCTCTCCTCTTCTGCTTAGAATGTCAGAAGTTGCATTAAGTAAATATAAAAGAAAAACGAATAAAGTAGCAGAAGGAAAGCTTTTATTCTGTAGTTCAGAGGAGAACAGACTACAAAGACAAATCGATTTGTTCCGGTTGTCTCCTATCTTATTTTATTGTTGATTGTGACAAAAAGGAATTAATATTAATACTAGAGATCCATGCAGAGAAGCTTTGGAATTGGATGTGTGGATATTTGTCTATACCTATTTTAGTCACCTTTGCAAAGGTCAAAGCTTTGGGTCGAACAAAATACACGCGTTTCATTTAATACAAAAACATGAATGTTTATACTATCTATTATAACCATTACAAATAAAAAGCTGATTTGTTATAATGTTTCAGGCTGCAAAATTCAGTATTATCTTTAAAATCTTATCAATCCTTAAATAGAATTTTTTAAATACAAGAATTATCATTATTAAATTATTTGTTTTCAAGTTACATTTTCAAAGTACTGAAGGCTTTGCCTTCCCTTTAATAAAAACAAATAACTTTTCTTTTACCAATGTAACAAAATTCCCATTTTTAGTTCGGAATTGGAATTGCTTAGCAGGTCGGAAAGCACTTGAGTTTTAGACTTGCAGCATGGCACAGTCCTGTATGCACAAAAGATAAGTTCCGAAATCATGTCTTTTAAAAGTTATCGAAATAAAAAATAAAACTCATTAAATGACACTTTAATTTTCTCGATCAGCGATCAGATATTGGATTTAGCTTTGTTTAATTAGTAGAGGAAAGTTTACATTTGTAACTCTTCCTTCTAAAATTTTGAAATAGCTACAGTAACATAGGGTAGTTTTCTAGTTATGTAGTTATACCTCGACTATAAACCGCTTCCTTCGCAACCCCTCCACATCTTTCTCATTATCTGAATACTTCTTTGAAAATAATTTAATAAATCTTTATAGTTATTAACAAACTAAAATGAATTCTACACGGTCTTGGAGACGTTTTTGGTATATAAGTCGATGTAAATCATTCTATATGGTCATAAAGGCTTTGGGAAAGTTAGAGAAAAAAATTCGGTACTGAAGGCTTTAGCAAAGAAATCCTACTCGGTCTATCTAAACTGTAATACTTAACCTGCCTTCTTGATTGGAATTCTTTCACCTTCTTTCCTGATTTTTCCTCCAAGAAAGAATCCTTCTCCTCTCGTTTCTTTACTTTAGTTTAGCCTACCCTTCATCTTGAACCTTTAATAAGATTCTTTCTCCCTTTCTACTTCAATTGAACTGAAGCATCCGACTTGACTCTGTAGTTTTTGCTTTATTGGGTAAAGAAATCAGTTCTCAGTTAGCTGCCTCCCTCTTTCTTAGTCTTAGCCCTTTTTCTAACTAATGTAAACAAATCAGATTAAATTGGAGTTTTACCTTTTCCTTCATTAAGTCCATTTCCTTTAGCTTTACTCCTCTTTTTTAATTTTACCTTTAGAGAAAGGGTTTTATTACTATTTACTTGAACATTATGTACTGCCTACAAGTTAAAAGGAGAAAAGAGTTTTCAAACGAACGAAAAGTAATAGTAATAATTCATTTCGTGTAAGGTTTAATTTACTTTTATTTGAGAAAAAGGTACTAATTTTTTTCAGCTCTTTTTTTTTTATCTATAACTCTTTTTTAAGGAAACTTTACAGATACAATCTCCTGTGTTTCTTACATTTAAAGGATTTTGTTTGCTTTAAATAAAAAGTTAATTATTCGATTATTCCTCTAGTGCTAAACTAAACTAACTCAGTTTCCTAGTCTTTAACCTTTCTCTCACGATAATTAATTATTTGCCTAGAAGTTTTAAAAAGATCAAAGGATACTTCATGTAATTTAATCCCGTTAAACTGTCGAAAGTAGTGTTGTAAACCTGTGGAAATCAACTCTAGCTTTAGCCTCTTCTTATCCTTAGCTTCTGTATTAGTAACAGGCTCGTAAAGGGACGGATTTCTACGAGTTCTAGACCTCGTTAGCAATTTCCTGTCTATTCTGCACTCCATTGTCAAAAAGTAAAACCCTTTAAAGTGTGTGTTCTTCTTCTTCAGACCCAGACCACCATTTATTTGTACTTGGGAGTTCCAATTTGTCCAGTGTAGAATAGCTTTAACTTAATCGGTAATGGTTTTTTTTATGCCTGGACCTTTCCGTGCTTCCACTTCAGAAATAACCAAGATCCTGCTTACCCACTACTTACTCTTGAAGAGTAAGCAGGTTTTTAGTTTAGTGGAGTGAAAAGTATAAATACTTTAACTTGGTCAACTCTTATTGGACGGAGGTAGCTATTGCTATAAACGTACAGCTAGAATGTTGTTGAGGGTAGGTGACCGTTCCAGTAGTAGTGGTGGTAATATAAAACTGTTGATTATTGTGAGTTAAAATACTCGTAGTTGAAGGGAAGGACGAGAGAAGAGAAATAAAACAAAAGGAAATGCTTTCGAGTTGTCATAAAATTTGGAACGGATCTCGTTGCTCAATCAACATTTCCCATTTCGCTCTTGGGGAAAAGGTCGGGAATTTTTTTTATTTGCCAATAAAAAAAACTAAACGTTCCCGAGAGTCCTTTTCCAATCGTTCCGAGAATAGCAGCGGAGTGCCATAGGCTATTCCATGGGTCATGTGCTATAATGTGACCTAATATGGTTGATGCTAGCATGTGTTTTACGCGTATTGTGTACATAATTTAGTGAGAGAAAGGGGTCTACGTCTGCAGACAGTCTGTGAATTCATCTCCTTGTTAATAAAATATCCAACTCAGAATATAAAGATCGCAATCACTAGCCATTTTTTCCGCTCTCAACCATTCTTTGAATGATGGAAGAAGTAAATCCTTAAAATATGCATACGCGAGTACTCAATGAATGAAGATCTGAGATGGATGGGAGTAACAGTCTAACTGTAGAATGTACTTCTAAGCATAATTATTACTTGATAGAATACAGAAGCTGTAGTCTGAATAGCTAAAAACTGAAGCCTCTTTAGAGGGAAAGTTCTACCAGAGGGCAAGGGAAAAGTAGGTATTAGAGACTGAAGATATTATTCTTTCCTTGAAGCAAAAAGACAAGTAAGGTTTTTTATTGCTTTGGGTTAATACTTTTGGTAGTTAACCAAGCAGTATAAACCCCCTGTGTACCCCTTTCTTACCCCACACAGCAAACTATCATGTAGTTATGCCGGGTTTAACTAGATAGTTAATCCATACCCCATTAAAAGAACAATAATGAGTTGACAATATGGTCAATGGTGGACTGGTGGTGATGTGAATAGGTAGCAAAGCAAATCAGCAAAAGTAATAAAATGGCTTGAGTGTTCATTCAATCTCTTGCTAATGTTTTATAGTATTTATGTCGAACATAAACTGATGCTATTATACTTTTCCTGATACAAGAGCTTTCATTTCATCGGTTTTATTTATTAAGCGACATGACATTTTGCAGTTGTAACCGAGATTGAAGTGGTTAGATCAAGCCGTGAAAAATATTGCTTTTGGGGAAAAGGTTTGTTTAGGTAACAGAATGGAATTTTATCTTTGGGCGTAGTAAATTTGGTAGTAAACTATGTCAAAGTTATATAGGGATTTTAGTAGTGAATGCTACATAACTAGAATAGTGATGGCAATTTTCTTGTAAAAAGAATAAAACTTTTCTACATCCCCTCCAATCTATTACTACCGTGAGTCTGCTAATTATAAATTAACATGGTACTTCTGTGTTCACTTCTACAATTTTAAGTTACTAACTCTAGGATCTGAGTAGGCTTTTTCTGAGCAACATATCTCATCAATTCAACTTGATAAAAACGTTAATAAGCGTTTACATTTTCTTCACGCTAGGCTGCTTTCTCTTTAATGAAAGATGTAAGAATACATAATCGTTAAAGCAAAGCCGGAAACTCTCTGACTCCATTTTAAATCCGCCTTTTATCTTAATTCAGCCGGGAGTGATAAAAGGTTCAGTCAGCGTCAATGGAAAGGAGAGGCTAACCAGATTAAATTCTAACGCTACACTGACTCACTGAAAGTTGCTAAATTAAAGCAAACTCACAACCAATCTCTCAACCTTTATCGACTCTTTGATTCATTGTTTAAACATTGACTAAGAGCATTTAGTGTGTGAGTTCTATCGACCCTAAAACTTTACTCAAACTACTTAAAAACTGTTGTACTTTCTTTGAAAAACTGATGTTAAAATTTATAATCTGTGCTTGATCGACTTCTTGTAAACTACTACCCACCATACGTTTAGCAGTCATGAAAGTAGGTAAAATAATTGTAGCCTTAATTCAGCAGGCTTTTTATTCAAATTTTTGAAAATTCTCCCTAGATTTCTAGTTTTTTTAACGTTATGCTATTTACAACTGTTTCCAAACTCAACCGAGCTATCAAGGTCAGGTTTAATTTTTTTTCTCGTCAAAACAAAAACTCCTTACTTACGTCATAAAGGATAGCTATGTTGTGATAAGTAATCAGAACTAATGTTCACATCCTAATAGACATTTAGACCGTAAGCACTCAAGTTAATAATGTTGCAAGATGGAGAAGATCAAGGTATTTTTTTTTGCATGATTCAGCAAAGCGGTGACCGCACCATAGGAAGCTAAAAAACTTTCCTAATCTAATGGACAACGGAGAAATCATGTTAGAAGAGCGAGTATCATTGTGTCTTCATCCGTGTCTTAGTTGTGTTTCAGCAGGCAACCAAAAGTTTTGATACTGTTTTCTCTAGGCCTGTGATTACTTTTTTAGTAAGTAGCAGGCGATGGATGGGGTGGGATACAATATAGTATAGTATTGCACTCTGCTAAAATAACCTGGAGTATCATGCTTTTATATAGAAGTATTTGCAACTCGTACATGTAAGCTTTGGATTACTTACTTCCAGACGTTTGTTTTTAGGGACTACTAAGAAATAAGGCTAGGGTGTTCCCAGTAAAACGGAATATTTCCACATAATAATGTCGCATGTTAATATTAATTAAAGAATAATGCATATCGCAATTTTTTTTAAATAAATTTTCTTACGAAATTAACTATTTTTTACAGGTATTATACACATTTCACGATATGTTGTGAGTAAACCTTAATCCTTGCAAAATACATAAGAGACCAAGAAGTGAACAGTTTGATCTGCACACCCTGTCTCAGTTGCTTATAGTACAAGAAGGACCCAAGGAGCATCAATGTGGCATGATCTCCTTTTCCATTCTTGTTAATAGGATCCTGTCGTCAACTCCCTTGTCTTACTTTCTTGCTATTTCTCTGTTAATTCGATTAACTTTTTCCATTGGGTTAGTTGATAAAAAAGTTTTCTTTTTCCGGTAATGTTTTCTAGGGAACTTTTGCTATAAGGATGAACAATCTTTGTCTCTCCAGGCCAGGCAGTAGTCAACTGAACTGACGTGACATGTGATGACATCAAGATGACCTGGCTTTTATGCTCTGTTCGGTCTTAAATGTTCAATAAATTGGCTTTATTAGAAAAAGATTCCATTTTCCCTAAATCACATCTATTTGAACCGACAGTTCTATAATGTTTATATTCACTTCTTCTTTGCCAGCGGTTCGCAAAAAGGAGCGTATTGATTTTAGTGCAGTAGCTCATAGGGTTAATTTTTAGCTTCAATATTAACGCTGCTTAGCCATTGAAGGATTGAACTTTTAAAGAAGATTGCATAACTCCAACTGTCGAAATAAACACTAAATAGACAGTCTCATAACTAATACTATTAGTTGTGTATACCAAAACAAATATTTTCTGCGATACTTGCTAGCTTACCAACTCCCAGGGATTTAAAAACGTTTTTTTAAATTATTTAGACCCATCATTCCAAAATGATTACGAAAAGTCACGCAAGCTGAACAAACTTCTTAAAAGAGACCTCTTCTGTTTTACTTTTTGTTTGCCATTTAGAATATAACCTAACCTATCTGCCAATGTATCTTAAATTACCTACTTGAAAAAAAATTGAGATCTTTTACGTCCACACATTTACAAGAGAAAACTCTCTACCTTCGTGCTTGAATCCCATCTTGGTCAGATTAGTTTACCAATTACTTCTACTACTTCTCTATTTCTAAGTCTAAGAGTTATTTCTCTACCCAACTTCTTCAGCACTCTTGATACCATCATCCTTCACCGCTAATAACAAGGATCTACGACATTGTACAATGCTATTTTCGTATTATAATGAAAGCGAAACGCAAGGTAAAAAATGTATTTTGAGATAGAAACGAGAAATCTCGATTATCACAAGCCCCCTACTGTCCACTACGCCCTTCACAAAAGAAGTTTGCACATCTGGTAAAAAACAACTTCCTATAGTCGAGACTCTACAGTTTCAAAAGTTTTAATCAGAAATTAGCAAAAGAGAGCTCATTCCCTTTTGCTGTAATAAAAAACGGCTTAAGGAACTTCCCTCAGTTTTGCAAACATCTGGCCAAGTCTATCGTAATTATACAAATTTTTCCCAGGCAGCAACCCACTCAATAAACACAGAGGAAGAAAGTTTCGTCAATATTACTAACGGAATGGAATCTTCCAAATTATATTTATTATCTACCATAGCAAACATTAATAATGCTGGAAATACGTAAACTTGCATAGTTGAACGGCAAGGAAGGAGTTGACGAGGATTTTGTAACTAAATTTAACAGAGAACTTTGTCTCAATCTACTTTAACTTTAACAAATGCACAGGTTTTTATTACCAGGCTTATTTTCCCTCCACAGTTAATATACCTTGGGAAAGTAAGTAAGTCTGGTGGTGAAGGGATGTTGAATACGGCCTGTATAATCATTAGACTAATACAAAAGCCGTAAATAGCACTTAGAAATTCCCAAATGGTCCAACCTCACCCGCTACTTGTTACTAGAGGGACGGGATAGTGCTGTTTACCAGGTTGTTTTCCATACAACTAGTCCTCCTGCACTGTTTATCTCTGTGTGGTAACTTGTTGTAGTAAAAGCAGTAAGTAGCGATCCACTTTTACTTATAATAGCAACCAGAGAACCATCAAGTTCAACTCAGCATCGCATAACATGAGATTGAGCAAGCTCTAACTAAAATATTTGGGTTTACTTTTACTTTTAATGGGTAAAAGGAGCAGAAAAAGTAACTTAGTTCTCTACTACTACTATACAATATTGTAGTGAAGAAAGAAATGAGTGTCTATACTATCTTATCGTATAGCTAGTTATCCAAAGTTGGTGTATCGTACATGTAGGTAGTAGACTTGGGAGGAAATAGGCAGTTTGGACCACTAAAGTGTTATTGAGCACAACGAACAAAATACTTGCTCAATGATTCCGCTTTCTTATTTGGGAGAAAAGAGGCTATTTTAGGTAATATTAAGGAAAGGAATCTCTCACAAAAACACTGCTTGTACAATTTTATGGATGGGCCGTTTATTTTGTAGATCAGCTCAGCACAGAGTAGCAGTGGTGGTGGCGTTTATTTGTAGTCCAGTTTTGGTGTTATATCAAGAAATTATCTATAAAAAAGCATTAAGATAAATACGGACATTTTAAGATGTTCTGGCTTTGAAAATTAGCTGCGGAAAGTTGTAAACCCATAAAAAGTTGCAATATTCTCCCTAAATAACCCGCAGTAATCTCTTTCATGCAGTTTTACGTATCCCTATACATCATTGAACTGCATGTAACTAAAATTGCTTTGGCTTTCACCATGAAAATTGCCAGGACGCTTGCTAACACAAAATGAACTTGCATTATCTTACAAAGAAGGCTAAAACGGGGTTTCTATACATTTTGCGTCATGATTTTGGGTCTGTAATGTGTCTATTGTTTAAGGCTTATGATCTAACTAAAAGAAAGAAAAACAATGGATTAAGAAGGTAAAGAAAGGAGAGCCGGAATCATTCCACGAGCCCATTTAACCAACCCCCAAGATACTCATTAACTCTTTTGCGAGAGAAGGATCTTGAGAGAATCTCTTCAGTTTATTTGGCTCATGAAAACAGATATAAGAAAGAGGAAGATTTAACTCCTTATAATAGCTTTGGGTAGTCTATTCTAGTTTCTATCCTGTCTTGTATGCAATTACATGTACTATATTACGCGGTGCAAGAAATACTAAATTACCTAACAATAACCAGTCGTTATGCTCCGCTAGTCTGTGATGTGACCAAAGTTGGTAATGACTCCTGGTCGGTGTTGATGAGATAAAGTTGATGTGTTTTAACCTCAAGACAGTCAAAGAAGGAGATAGGAACAGTTATACGTTATGCATATCAAAGATTATAATTGATAATTGATGATGATTAGTAATTATATAATTGAATGAAATGTTAATATTGATAACAATGAGATTGTTTCCTCTTGCTTTGTAATAAGTTGCGTAACTTTTTATGGAAATCTTTAAATAATAATTTAATAATCTTTAATATTTTCCTCGATTATGCCTGACGTTAATTTGTAGGAAATTCTTGTCGAAATATAAAATGCTAGCGTCTTTCCCATACATCTTAGAATTGTGTACGGCTATACATTTTTTGTTTTGCCATCATTTGTTGAACACAGGAATAAAACATACAGAAGTATAAAAACTCAAGGTCGATGGTTGTAATTATATAGCGCAGGATATTTGGTTTGAAGCTCATCACCGATAAATATGTACTTTGCAGCTATTCGGGCATTGTTAAGCATCTTGTATAATCCTACCCTTTTAGTGCAAAATGACCTTATTCTATCCAATGCATGGCCTATTCGCTTTCACCAAAATGCGTTCCTTTCTCCCAATAATGACTACAATGCGGTACAAGGAGACGAGCAGTGAGGGTAGTTTTGGTTTTGTAAGGGCATAAAGGTAGCTAATTCTCAAGTAAGATGAGCCTCTTTATTACTAAGCCAATGGGGAGAGGGGGAAAGTCTTGTTCAGTTTAGTGCATTATTTCGATAAACCCGAGAAGAAAGGAGGATTAGAAAATTCAGGGAAGGACTCAATAGGAGATCCCCTTTGTTTCTCAATCTAACTATATTAAAGCTTTAAGGGAAAATTACAAGTCGGAAGTTTCAGTAGGATTAGTAAAGGGATAGTAAGTGCTTCCTTTTGTATGTATTTTCATTCATTGAGGATTTTATTTCCGTTTTGAATGTCATTTCTCTAGAGATTCTTAAATAGTCTGCTTAGTCTATGCATGATTGAAGACAGGAGTTTAGTTTACTACAAGTAAGTTGCGAACGAAATGAAAGGAGTTAAACGTAATCGAAAATAAAATTATCCTACGTCAACTGGGCTTTTGGTTTGGCTTGATTTAAATTAATGATTGTTAAGTTAATGGTATTAAAGGGTAAAGGAGAGTGTTAAAAATTAACTTGGGAAACGTATGCTATGCAAGCCGAAAGTTAGGGTGTTTGCTAGAATGTCATGAATCATGAATAGGCAGTATTGATAAATGGGTTGCAGTTTGTATACTTCCGTAATTGCGGGTAAGGAAAGAAAAAGAATCTAAAGTAAGATAAGATCTGGTGTATCGGTTTTTGTAAAGTGGTGATTAGATCCCGAGTGATGATGGGGGTTGTTTGTATCCGTAGTATTTAAAATCGGTAAATAAACAGGTCAGCTCAGCAGTCGAAGTATTCTCATAATTTTGCATTAAAGTATATTACAAGAACAGTCTTAAATGTTCTTTAAAAGTTCTGTAAAGTATTAAGCCTGTAGTTAATATGATAAAATTATACATCAAGTAAGTATACGTATATTTCGAGTTCAGGATGTTGTAGAGATACTAATATTGTAGTTAAATTGTATACATTGTACTCGAACGGAACAAAAAGGCTCTTAGATCCCTCCGGGTCCAAATGTCACAGTCACAGTTCAACCTAACAGCAGCACTCATTTCGCTAAAAGGGGACAGAACAGGGACAGAAAAAAACTACAAATCCCTTACTTTATATTTCAGTATAGTAGGGTTCAGTAGTAGTTCTCTTTTTTATATCCAACATGTATTATCCACGCATATGGATATAGCTGAGTGTGTATAATCCTGTAATACACTATGTAAAGTACATTAGGCCAAATGAACTTTGAACTGGGTAAAGTACTTTCTAAATCAGGGGAAACTGGTAAAAAATAAAGTATAAAGCCAACGAGAAATCCCTCTTTACACTTTAGGGCTTTTATTAATTCAGAACATTAATGATTCATCTGAGCTGAGAGAGAAGAGAAGGATTTTCACATTTCACATTTAGTCACGACCGTCATCTCATCAGAAATGAGGAATATACTGTAGAAAGGAAAGTGTACATTAGGAAGGAGAGACACAGCCATTATGGAATGGAGACCGTCCCGACTTGTTACTCTTGTGGGCTTTTACACTCACTGTCAAAAGGAGACAAATATGGGCTCGTTTTTGAGATTTGTATACAAATGCTTGTGATAATACTGCACTGCTTCTGATGATGAGGATGTTGGATGTGGGACAATGAAAAATCAAGGCTCTGATCTCTTCCTTTCCTCACGTTTCATTTTAATCTTAATTCCCCTTGAAACTGCAGGGAAACCAGTTGCTTTAATGTGTAAAAGTAATGAGCAGAGCTAGTATGGAATTTTATAGAAAGGAAACCCGTGATTGATAGTATATTCCCACTAAAAAATTCATATTCTAGTTTTCAGTAGTAGTAGCTTTCTACAAGTGCATGTCAGGAGTGACCTTCAAACCCAGAATTTAGTTGTACCCCGGGCTGAATTTAGGAGATGTACGACTCATTAACAAGCCTCGTAAGTTCTAAGCTTTACCTAGAATTCACTCATCATAATTGGGCCAAATAGGGATAGTCAGATGCAAGTTTAGAAATGACATTGATTGGCAAAGTAGTAAGATGAAACTTTGCAAACACACTATGAAACTATAAACAATAAGCTGGTGACGTTCGTTATGGTAAAGTAAATAACTTGAAGGAACTTTCAGAAAATGGAAAACTAGTCAAAAGGTTAAAAACATTATGCTTGCTTCATTGGAGATATTTTAAACTGATGCATGCGTCTACTCAAAATGTAACTAATGGCACGAAAAAACGGGTTAGATTTACTCCAAGAGTTGGAATTATAATTACAGCTCAACAATTAATGAAGGACCAAAATTTGATTCGCGTTTGACTTAAATATAAAGTGCATAAAGAGAGCTCATAGTTTGACATTCTTTGCTAGCTGTGCTATGCTCTTGTTTAATTTTGCAAACAACCCTTCAAGTTGACTTCGTCGTTACTTATTTGTCAAAAGCATTTGCTAATTATGATTATCTACAGTAGAACAGTTGTTTTATGTTTTAAGCTCAAGCTGAACTATGATTTCCCTATGAAGTGTTAAAGTTCACATTATGTTATCCCTGGACTAAGAATTCTATTCTATTAGTTGCTAAGTCTGCTTTTGTAGTTAGTTGTATGTTGTATCTGCCTAGTTCTGACGTTCCACGATTTAATCAAGTTAAGTGAAGGGAATTGATTAGTCTAATGAATTTCATTATTTGCACAGATGCTATGTATAATAGTTAGACCTTGCTTGGTGAGTTATTTGCCTTATGCTTGAATCTTACTACTCACTTATTACATATAGAAGATTTGTCATGAACTAAAATTAATAATGACGGAGCTAACTAACTTGTTCTATGAGGAAATAATAATGTAAACGTAGGAACTTACTTAATTAATGTCATTAGGCCGTTTGTTTGTTTTTGCTTTTAGGCAGAAGAGGAAGCACAAGCATGGAAATTGAAACGATTATAAGTTTAAAGCAAAGCAGAAAGTTAATTAATTAATAACTTAAGAACAAGTTATAAGCTTGTGACGAAATTAAGTTGAAAATAGGAGGTTCTTTAGTTGTTAAAACCTGAGTAAAAGGAAAATTATCCCTTAAAAGTCTCATAGAGAGTACCTTTAAAAATTTAGGAAAGTCAAGTCTCAGAAATCCTTTCATTTGGTTTTTGCAAACTTCACAATAAAGTGGAATTATCTAAAGATAGTAGAGAATAATGGTCATGGATTGGTATAATCTTTATGTTTTAATCATTTTGAATTGTTTACTGCAGTATTATTTCCTTAAATAGCTAATTATTTACAAAGTACGGGTAATATATATTAGTATTTGATTAATTTTAGTTACAGCTTTTAGAATGGGATATGTTTTTCTGCGTCGTTAAAGACTAAAATACGAAGTATGCAGTTCGGTGAAGTGATAAATTCAAACATTCTCCAGTCTTAAAAAGCTTAGTCGAGTCTTTCGTTTCTATTTTTACGAAAGGATTGGTTTCCGGTTCTATTTTATCCACACCGTTAACTATTTCCCAGATTGACGACGACAAAGAAATGATGAAATGAAACCTCTAGCTATTAAAAAAAATACTTGAAGAGAATGTTCATTCTGTTAGCTAGTAAAGACAAAAGCTGCAGGAGGGAAATAAGTCTATCTCATTAGATAAAGATTGGATGATGCGTTTCCCCAAAAACGAACGCATCAAAGAGCATCCACCCAAACCCATACTAAAGATATATTCTAACTAAGACATACATGTACATGTAGAGAAAGTCGGCCTGATTTTGTACACGGAGAGGTAATGCTACAGCCTGTTATCTATGAGTGGAAGCTGAAGTGGGATGGATAGAGGATAGTATTATGGATCATGAAGAAAGTAACGGATGTTGTGCAATGAATTTTTAACATTTCAATTTGTCCACGGAGCTAGTTTTCCCTGATACTCCATCCGAGGCTTATCTTTCTCCACTCCTAGTCTTCTATATGTATGAGAATGAGCTGAGTACTTTGGAGAACTTGGTATTATTATTGTAAAGTACTCCCACTCCGAGGACGGATTCCGCAGTAGATCTTACTTCCGGATGAAATTGCCTGTTAGAAACGTCCTATCGGGAAGTGGTAGCATGGTAGTCTCCTATCTCTTTCTCTTTATATTCCATGCCAAATCTACTACTACTACTACTACTACTACTACTACCTCTACTACTACTACTGCCACTATTATCCCTACACGCAAATGACTATAAATATTAGTACTTTTATCAACCCGCAGTTACCTGGCTACCTATTTTGCTAATGGAATTGATCTGGACTCTCCACTCCAGTCCTTGGATTGGATGGTGAAAGAGAGAAAGCATGCGTATAATTTTGGCTTATTTGTTTTCAATTTGAAGTTTGTGATGCTACTGTTGTTAGAGTTTTTACTTTATAACAGAAAGCTTTTTCAAACTCAGCCGTAATACACCATATTTTTCAAGCAGCTGAGCTTAAAATTTTAAAGTCTCTCTTCTTTCAAAACGTCCTTTGTCAACTTTTCTCCCATCGTATCCACTACACGGAGAAAGTGATCCAAAAGTAGAACAAATATTTTAATTCCTACCTTACAAGGTCCAACCATGCTACTACATACTTACATACCTTTTTCAACTATAACGAGTTTCCGTTTCCTTTATTTCCTCCATGGCAAAAACCCTGGTGGGGAGAGAGCACAAGAAATTCGGACATTCTTTTCTACGTGCTTTAAATTTAAACCAGGCGAAAGTCATCCCCGTTCCGTTTTAGCCAGGGTTTTTTTTTCAACCCAAAATCTGAACCAAGGCTTTTACCATTCATCCTCTTGCTCTAGAATTCCTATTCCTGTTACCCACTACCACTACCTACCTTTAAGCCTACATAGGTCCTTTAAGGAATCCTTAAGGGCTTTAAAAGCGAAGGGGCTTTATCCATACATTACACATTTTCTACGAATAAAACTTTTTATCCTTGGGGTATTTCTTACAATTTCCTCTCGTGCAAATACTTGTAAAACTGTATCCTTTCAGTTAGAAATACCAACGTATCTTACGGCTAGAAAGCGGTATTTTCGTGGAGTTTTCCTCTGGACAGCAATAAGTTTACATTCATGAATCTTACTCAAAGAAAGTTATCTCAATCGAAGAATCTTCAATGAGAAGGGCATCCCTGTGCTATATAAACGTATGTACATGCAGACGTTACTTATCATAACTTGATATGAAAAGGAAATCCAATATAATATTACGTTCGGATGTATTATACATTCGAAATGTAAGGGGAAAAATCTCACAAGAGAACCGGAAGGTTACATTATTTCCATTGCGAGGGCCAAAAAACGGAATCTATTGACATGCACGCATTCCTCTACTCTTCAGGGTCTGTAAGGTTACCTAGGCCAATCTGGTAATCTAATAAAATAATATCGGGAGATTTTCCCAAAATAAATTCACATTTTTGTACCTCTCCCTTCATACATGGGAATGCAGGGCTTTTCCTGTAAAAAGGTACGACTGCTAGGAATAATGCTATTCATAAGTATTTATATCCTATCTTTCCAAGTATTTGGCTCACATATAGTTTAGTTTGGGGTTGTCATTTTTGTATATACTTGTGCGTATTTTTATGCCTTTTTGTCCTATTGTACTGCAAACATTTTATTTTATTTTGTAGGACTGAAGAGAATGCGAGAATGAAGCTGGAGAGATTCGAAAAGGGGCACGTGCATGACTCAAGAGGCATGCAAACAATATTGAGAGGGTGTACGCGTCTGCCAGACCGATTTTATTGTATTGTATTGTATCATTGGCAAAGTATGTTGTATCATGTGTGGTTTTCCTGGCTCAGTCGGAACCTTACCCTCCTCCGGATTCAGGGAATCAGTTTAGTTTAAGATTTTTTTATGATTTATCCGATAATGTGTGAATACTTGGAAGTAAATTGTAATTTTTTTATGCATAGGGGTGCTTCAAAAAGAGTATAGATGTTGAGGGAGAGAAGACAAGGAATATTTATGCCCTTAGCTCATCTTTCAAAAGAAAGAATGCAATAATGCAATGGATACGTCCGAGGTAGACTTTGGAATTATTTTACTCAAATGATACATTTATTATTCGTGAAAATTGAGTGAGTGGTAGTAGTGGTGGAATACGATAGTAGGATACAACAGAATTGGTGAAGGAGGGACCGAATCAGTAGTCAACTTTGAAGGGATCTCAAATTTTATTTTTTAATAGCACTACTACGAAGGACACATCATTTTTCTATTGCGTAGAGCTTTTAAAATATACATACTAATAAAAATAAGCATCTCTGCATAATTTGGCTGTATTTAGTAATTAGAAAATAAGAAGTTTGCAGGTGCATAAATGTTTTTTGTGTAGACTAGGAAAAGAATGTTCAGTAATGGAGTTTAGAGTGTTAGAAGTCCATCATTAAATGCCAATAGTAGTATAGAATCGTGTGCCAAAATTGCGCAAGTTTACGTATGTAAATTTTACTACATTTAATTTTAAATTCATGCTTTAATCATTAGATGCATTTAGCTTTATTTTACTAGACCAATTCACCTGTTTGTGCTTAGCATTATTTTTATTATTAATTATTATTATTACCATCTACAGAGGGAGTACGGAAAAGTAGGTCATTCTCTAGAATTAACAAACTCCTGTTTATTTTCTAAGCTTTGAATTTAGTTAACACTCCCAACAAATTTTTTAAAGTGGAATAACTTGATATTTAAAAGTAGGAAACTCATATTTAAACAGATCTAAAAGAAACTAGCCTCCCTAGACCTTATCTAAAAGGAAGTTTCTTTGCATGACAAAGAAAGCAGGAGTTGTGGTATAGAAGGGGTAAGTATGGCTTTGAAGTATTTAAGTAGGTGAAATGAAATGATTGAAATTGGTGAAATGTGGGTCGAGTTTTTTCCACTCCTTCTTTCTCCAGATGTGTCTGTGTTGAAGAAACACTTGAGATTATTGAATTCTGTGAAGATTCCCTTTCACTTTGTGTACCATATATCCTCCTCTACTTCCTTCCATTCCACCACATTATTCTACTAGTATGTATTATTCTCATCATCTTACCATTTTGAACCGTGTCCAACTCCATGAAGAACTGGAGTGTAGTAAGGAGGCACCAAGCCATTGAACACGCATTAGAAAAGACGAAGAGTATGAATGGGAATGGACTATTTTACCAGTTCTAAAGGCCCTGCAAGTTAGTAAGCAACAGTGAGTGAGTGAAAGGGAAGTAGTAATAATAGGAGTAGAAGTAAAAATAGATAGTTTTATACGCAAAAGCTACTTTCTTACTGATGTAAATTTGCTTAAAAGCCGTTGGAAGTTTGTACGTAATTTAATCTGAGTAAAAAAATATGGTTGATTTCTTTAAATAATTTCCGTGATGGATTTCTATGAAATGTTTAAAACTGTTTGTCTGCTTAAGGTTTAGTTACGTTTATTACTCCTAGCTAAATTTAATAAACCGATAGAAGACACAGATCTATTATCATTGCCAAATATTAAATATCTTAGATTACATTACTTCAAAGTCAAACTATTACACTGACACAAAAACGAAGATCTTAAAAACTAGAATAAACTCTAACAATTCTGCATAGGATTTGCTTGGAATATCTTTAGGAAACTATTTTCAAAAAGTAGCGTTTCCGTCTAACTATAATTTCTAGTATGAACTGACACGTATAAAGTGTGTAAGTCTGAGAGGGACGTTATGCTACTAAAGATAACGGTACATGTACGTGACGGGTGAGATTACTCGAGGTTATGAATTCATTTATCATCTGCAGGAATAGTTGAGTCAGTGGGTTGGATGGTTTATGTAGGTGAATGAGTTCTACGCGGAGACTACTGCCAACTACTTCAGTTTATCAATTTCATGACGAAGAAAGTGTGTCGGATCTGCTTCTAACTGTTACGGATAGTACTAGCTTACAGAAACTAAGAATAGAATGTATAAACTTTGTAAATCTAATATAGCTCCTGAGCTTTCTGTTCCTTTATAAAAAAAATTGGAATATAGCTGGTGAAATATTGGAAATACTCGCCATTGCGTTGTTTGATTGATAGTGAAAGAGGATTGTATGCAGTTTTTACATTTTAAAATTAAAAGACTGGTTGAATAAATCTCGTAAAAATTTATTTCAGTGCAAAACAAAGTTACTTAAAACTCATTCAGCACCCAAGAATTAATGAATGTTTGATTACGCTTTGCTAAAAAAGTATTTGCTAATATTTCGCAAGTTTTTTACAGCTTTATCTCCACGAGTGAAAGGAAAAACCTGAAGCTATGTTTGTAACGTTTATGATTTAGTTTCGTCCTTGAGACGGGAGGAATATGCTAAGTGTCTAATTGAAATTCCAAGTGTATTATTCCTATCTAGTTTTAGCAGCTCGACAGAAGTAGGCAAGGGATTATTATGTATGCAAAGAGCATCCCATCACCCGGAAATTTCTCATGGTTTATCGCAGTCAGTGCAATGACTGGTAGGTATTACGTTGTCGTACAAAACCACGATATAGTTCATCTTTACTATAGATGCTTAGACTAACTTAAGAAAGGATGTATTGTCTTTACTTGGGTATTTATATTAGATTAGGTGGCCTTATAATAAACTCTTCTCTTGTATTGTACAACATTTGTGGGTTATCTTAAAGCGGCTTCCTAACTTCCTCCGTTTCTGTCGTTTACTCTAAGACGTATGGAGGAGTTTAGATTATCTTTGGAAACTGGGCCACCTACCTAAGGTAATGATGATAGTTATTAAAGTATATAGTAGATATGTATTCTAATTTACTGTGCTACAGTACATTTCCTTCCGGTGGAATTTCTGCGTTGACATTCATTTAACCACATTTCAAAGCTGGGCTAGGTTGAGGAATTTGCATTAGTTGGGCCAAGGATAGAGTGCTTTGTACGGAGTGGAGCCTTTAACTTGAGGGAGATTAATTTTGGGGCTGGAAATCGTAAACAGAGGATTTTATTGGCGTAATGCGAATGAAGTTTGGTGGAAAAGTGCATTTAATCGTCAATAGAATTCGATTATATGGACAGACAGATTATTTCATTTATATTTTGCATTCCTTTGCATCAGAAACTTGTTGGACAAAGAAACACTCCGTTGTCCATGGAGTATGGATAGGAACTTGTGGATACAGTGAAAAAATCTTAAAACAAATCAACCAGAGTCCATCCATTCCTGGAGAATTCCAAAAATCCGTATGAATTTGACTATTATTATGTTATAAAAAGGAAAAGGTTCGGGTTGAAATAAAATACACGAAACACTCATCTCAAGCCAATGTTGCATAAGTAATATCTTGTTGCTCATAAGGTTTGCAGATCGGTTATCATTTTTTTCACAGTTGAACAACCTTACTTCCTCCAATATTTGAGTTCAGCAAGAAGTGATTTCAATAATAAAATGCACATGTTTAAAACGGCAAGGAATCAATAGATCCACGGTTGGATAGATCGGTGACATCGAACCCTGCACTGCAAATTCAACCAATATAAAAAATACTGCATGCAGATGAATGGAGATTTGATCACATTTAGAGGAATTATATTTATTTTTTCTTATCGTCAACTTTATCATCTTCACTTCACTTTATCAACTTCAACATCTTATCTTATCAACTTTCTTCACTAATCAGCGAACACTAGCTAATCCCTACCTCTTCAAAACCATTTTACCATCGTTGACATAAACGACACCTTAATTTTTGATCTGTAGAAATGTTCAAGATATCGGAATTTCACGGAATGTCTTTAACGGCAGTGTACTTAAATGATTACCGGTATACTGCAATTTTAATATGCTGTAAAAACCGTAGTGGTTATTTTTATTTTCACTTAATTAATAAACTTACGACCCATGGGAATATATTCATTTTATTAATCACTTGCTGATACTTGTGCAAGACGTTTTTTTTAACAAACGAGGAATAAGGCCAGGTTATTATTACGCACGTTATTCATGTTTATCATTATTTAATTATACGTATAAAATTAAATATAATATGAGAAAACAAACTATTAACTCCAGTTTAGCAAAGATTTGCTGAATTCATGTTTTAGATCTACAGAGTTACTTTCATTACTGAAATTTCTTATCACTATAAATATTTGTTATGCACTCTCAGTCCTATTTCCTTGATCTGTTTTATATTTAAAAGATATAAGGATTTGCTATTCAGCCTCAATATATTACTGGTACTACTTTTACAAGACTTATTTATTCTAGCCTAATTTTATTCGGAGTTTGGTAAAATCCGGGAAAGTAGTAAAAGTTCCTTCGTCGCCTCTAACTTTGTATTATATTTTACTATTCCACAAAACATCCCATTACACTCTTCTACAATACGACATTCTCTATCCATATATACACGTTTGATTTATTTTATTTGCTAGTGTACGCACACTGTCTGAAAACATTGTAATATGTACCGTGTCATCCCTAATGCTCCTAGCTTTCATCGTTCCTCACCCTGTTCTGTTGGCATAGTCGTCAACATACTTTCTGCCTTAAAGAATTTCAACAACATCTTCCCTCCTTTCTCAAGCCTTTCTCAATGAATTACCTAATAGCTTCCTCCCTCCTCTAATGTAACGTAATCTCTGGCTGGATGTAGTTGCGTAGTGTGTTAGTCTCCTGCCTTCTAGAGTTTGAACCTCCCAAGTCAAGGCTTGACGACTTGAGACATTTCAGAAGTCTCAGAACCTCTGCTTTATGTTTATGTAAGAATAATAACATAAAATATCCCCAGAATCCTTTCCTTGCTTGAGGCTTGTGAGTGTTTCAAACTGGCAGAGAGAGGCATTTGCAATGCTGTTACAAGGATGCAAAAATGTAGACTTGTTTTCAGCAAGTACTCGTCTATAAAAGGTGGCTCTTCTAACAGGAGAAGTTGGCCAGAGTTAGATGAGAAGTTAAATGTTTTGTGTACAGTTTTGATATAAAAAAAATCCAGGGAAAGTTTTCTCTCTCTCTCTCTCTCTGGAAGCTTAAACATAATATTTACAATGGGAGGACTTTGTTCTTGGCAGTGAAGCTCATATGCATATGTTATAGGCTTTTTGTCAGTGGATAGGAAACATCCTCGAGGATCAAATTCCTTCCATATGGCTCAGTGTCAGCTTCAGCAGTCAGAGACAGAGTCGACAGGCTTTTTACTCTTTACTGCAGCCTTCAACATAAACTACGCATTATATCCGTGTGTTTTTGGACACAGAGATGTTTCAGAGATGGACACAAAAGCATTCTGGAGTTTCTACTTTATACGGAAATACCGAGTGGTTTTTCAGTTTTCTACTTTTCTACTCTCACATCGTCTTATGTTCATGTCTCTGGACTTGTTTTCCCTTTCATTTTGAGGGATTTATTTTGATACTTTTTGCGCATTTGATCGTTTAGTTTATAGTTTACAGCATCTGTGGATGAATATTTGAATGTGAAATATTGGGAAGATGTAAAAACATAAGCCACAGGAAGGATCAAATGTAGAAATTTAGAACAAAAGTAGAGCTAGTGAATTTAATTATAATTATTCAATTCATTGCTGATATGCGTAGCTTTTCCACAAATCGATTCACATCTTTTTGTTTAAAGGTATTTTTAATATTTGATAAATTCTTATACTGGCATTTCTCCTACAATATAAAAGTTTTGAGTTTGAAAGTCAAAATACGAGTTTGAGACGTTTACCCTGTAGGAATGTTAATAAAAAATATTTTTTAAAGAATCAGAATCTTTTAAGGAGTAATATTATTGAAGGAAAAAACGCATTGCGTACAAAAGTGCACATGTATGGTAAGGTAAGGTAAATCCATCGTAAAAACAAGCCGAGACGGTACAGCACTGCACTGCACTGTTGGCTTTTACTTAGCAGACTGAAGAAAGTCCTCAGGTGGGCTGTTAAAAAGGGAAGAGATGAAATTCGAGATATTAAAACTGTTATACCCATATTATGTTGTAGACTCTGTTGATGTCGTATCCTTCTATATTTTAAAGAATGGTTTAGTAGTTTTTCCTAATAAAAATAAAGCGTAGGGATGACTGGTACTTTAGTGGGTAAGTATCTATCTCCATCCCACTTGAAAAAGAAATATTACTTTCTCTCAAACCCTGAGATAAGGTTGGGTTCTCCTCTGGTGTAATAGATAATATTCTTTAGGGGGAAAGTTGGCATAAAACTTTTAATAAATGTCTACTATATACTGGTGACTGGGAGAGTGGTACATATAATTTAAGACGATAGCACGTAGTAGATATGAACAGAACTACTATGTATTTATGTAGAAATAACTCTTTCTCTATGTAGATACTTAGTATAAGTAGTAGTAGTAGTGGCAATAATAATATTATCTTATCTAAGAAGGAGATAGGGTGCCGGAGGAGTGTTGCAATTTGCAATTGAGAGAGGAGATTCTTAGCTGAACTTTAGTAATAATAAGATACCTTAACAAAGGTGAGGTGAGGTGGAGATAATAATGTTCCTCTCGAAAGTTCTAAACTTTAAGAATCAACGTGCAACGACTGGAAAGGGTGGAAATTAGGTGTGGGATGAAATATATTTTTTAAATTTAATCAGATTTTTTTTGTTATTCTCTGTAATATGCGTTGAGTTTTTCTGTGGCATGGGATTTGTGAAAGACAAGCATTTATATAACTGGTGGATTTCACTTCAAGTAAATGAGCTTATTTTGTTATAAAAAAGCATGCTTTTTTCAAGTTCTACCAACTGCTTATTTTGTTCAATATTTCAGAAAAAGGTACGGAGAATCTTACTTTACTATATAAAAGGAAAATTAACGTTAAAATATTAGCATTTGGTTTTTACTGTCGGAGTTATTGTACAAACAAAACTCAGTAAACTGTCCTCAACATGCAGGAGGCTAAGTAGCTACAGTTTATTTTAAGAACAAAAGAGTCTCTTACTCGCTCGCGCAAAGTTGTAGGTGACAGTTTCATCGTGACAAATTGAAAGGAGACTTGACGTGACAAGACGTCTTTCTCACTTAACTTTGCATGAAAAAATTGGATTTAATATCTTTTCCGTCATCGCATACCCTTTTTCTCCCTTTTGACAACTCTTCTAATACTTCTCTAGGAAATATGGGGAAAGCTATTAGTCGAGAGACTGTGTGGGTAATAGCCTTACTTGAACGGGAGAGTTAATAATGAAATGAATGATTTTTAATGACCGAAAAGGTAGTAAACTCCCGGTGTAAAAAATATACGTTGCATATACTACAGGTTGAAATTGAATATGAGTAGACTTTGTCAGTAAAATTTTATTATACGGTTGTATATCGTGAAAGATGGACGATAAACAATTTTTATCGTTGAAGAATTTTTGTCATCGTTTTGATCATGGATCCTCTCTTGAAAGAGGAAAAAAAGGTAAAGAAACCGAGATAAACGTTCACTGGTCATCTTCTATACTTGCAGATATTCAGTAGTCGGAAATGTTTATTGGAGCTTTCTAACAAACTTAAAAAAACGATAAAACAGTTTAAAAATAAACTAGAGACGAATATTCAATAAATTATATTTACTCCGGGAGAGAACCCATTATTTCAGTTTATAAAATAATAATTTTATAGCAATAATTATGGGCGAAGAGAGCAACAAAATTTCACAGTCGACTATGATAAAATAATATACCAAAGTAGACGGAAGTGGATTTATTAAGGACAAAGGATTCAATTTCCCTACACATTAGATTGATGAAGGAAAAACCTGTCATAATTCAACACAGTTTCTACACAGCCAGCCGTCAAAATCAGAGCAAGAATGTACAATTGATTACCATTTCTCAATACGTATTCTATCCCGCTGCAAAATTACAGTATGTGTACATTTTATAGCTTGGGATGTGAAAAGTGTAGAGGAATCCGGGGATTATTATATTTTCTAAGAGTACACCACAGTTGACAGTTCTAATTTCAGCTTTCCTGACAAAACTCTTTATTTTGCTGCTTTAACTATGTCCAGCTTATTAAAAGTAAATTAATGCATGTATTGTAGTAGTCTTGTCGAGAGTATTTCAATTGAAGCCTTATTTTTGTTTTGACACATTGCATTCCCTACGTAAGCCGTTATTATCAGTACATGACAGTATCTAAAGTGGTCCTTAATAGTCCCGGCTTGTTATAAAACCGTGTAATAATATGTGTCAGTAGTTAGTTGATAGATAGGTTTTTGCAAGCTGGTAGGAAGGGAATGAATGAGCCATGGGATTTTAATGGAAATATCAAGAAAGTAGACAAGAGCACAGAGAGTCTCTCTAGAGACTTGATAGATTTCAACTCAAACCTACGGAATAGAACAGAAACAAGGCAGATGGGAAATGAGGTTTTCTGCTTTACTGAATACTTTACTCACTATTCATTCCAACCAACCAATGCAACGTACCTTTGTTTCATTTCACTTCTATTGTAATAGTTGAAAAGATATAGGAATTGTTGAGATTGGAGAAGTAGTAGTAGTAATAGTAGTAGTGGTAGTAGTAGTAGTAGTAGTGGTAGTAGTAGTGGTAGTAGTAGTAGTAGTAGTAGTAGTAGTAGTAGGAGTAATAGTGGAAAATAGATCGCAGATAGTAGTTTAAGGCATCATTCATCGTGAATCTGGAAATCGGTCAATTTCACCCACAAAATGATTATCTTTCACTTTTGACAATCTTCCGGGTAAAAAATCTCTCACATTGCATGGTAGAACGACGAGAGAATCGAATTGTGTTCTCCACAGCTTAAAGCTCTACATGGTTTCACCAACAATGCGTAAGTTCGTATCTATCTGGGTTAGCAGAAAGTTACTCGAGTTGCAGGTTTCACTTTGAGCACTTTTACCACCTCACTCACCTTTTCCTTCCAACCCAGAAACTTGTATGATCGAGTGAAAGTGATCAACTTCAACCCTGAATGAGCAACATCCTTCCTCCACTTCAGCTTCAACTTTTGATGGAATTAAATTAAATTGCCCTTTTAGGGATTGATTCGATTCATCCTTTCAGTTTTAGAAGATCGGTTCTGGGATTAAATGATATAAACTACGGCGAAACTATAGAAAAAATGAAAGCTTACCTCTAAAAGATTTCGAGTTTCAGGCTAGGTAACGTTTGATTCAATTTTAAAAGTCGATCAACTCAACCTTATTCTAAACTTCTATTCCTCTCATTTTCATCTCTACAGTTTCCTTTATAATTAAGCTAAAAGACCAACTACCTTTTGACCAGCTTAATTTATATTGATCGTTAAGCAGCTTTTGCACACACGAACTTTATCTCAAAGTTATTGAAACCCAAACCCGAATTATTTAGTGGGTAGCTTTTTTATTTTTCATGAATATTAATAAATAAGTTATAGATTTATAGACTAATTAAAATTCAAACTTTTATTACATCTTTGCATTCTCCCGAGGAAATAAAAAAACTCATAACTACTTAAAATATGAATGACGATGAGTGAA
This sequence comes from Hydroisotoma schaefferi, assembly GCA_034682405.1. Lineage (NCBI taxonomy): Eukaryota > Metazoa > Arthropoda > Collembola > Entomobryomorpha > Isotomidae > Hydroisotoma > Hydroisotoma schaefferi. The sequence goes on along the minus strand of JAQFZX010001025.1, from coordinate 5,017 downwards.
ATATGCAAACAACTCCATTGAGCTCATCCCCCTCGACACTTACTTGAAATTGACTGTGCCTGTGCTTTATTCCAACCCTTCAATCTCCATAATGTAACTCTTTTACTTCTAGCCGCAGCAGCCAGCTTGCATAATATTCTACTCTACGTTGTGTCGTGTAAGTTTACCCTTGTTCTATGTCCCTCTTGTCTAATTTGTCCGAGTGTTTGGTACACATACTGTCATAGCCTTGGCCATAGTCATAAAAGTCGTTTTTATGCAAAGATATGTTTTGAAACTAAGAAAAATTAAGAAATTATCATTACCTTCTTTCTTGTTGGGTAATTTCCGCAGCTCCTAATCTGTTCTGGGTTCGGTCTATCTTATGCAAAGATGTATGGATGGTTGTCCACTATATGTAGGTGCTTTTAAGTCTTGAAAGCTTGGAGTTAGTAATATTATATTATTCTACCTATCCTTTGTTCATTTATGTGCAAAAGTGAAGAGCTAAACCACCCACAGGGTTCCACTATCGTGTCGTTTATCAGCATCGGGCATCACATCAGCGTGTCTGTTCAGAGTATTCGTCTGCATACAACTGAACTAAATCAGGAGGGTGTTACAGCATGAGTATTAGCATTAAAATGGGGTTTGTAGTGAAACCGAGCTAATAAAACGGACACAATATACACGTGCCAGGCAAACTTAATTAAAATCAGTCAACACACCAGCATAGCAGTAAATCAATCCATTGTCTCTACTGTCTGTCCATATTTATTTACATCCTTTTACTTGCGTTGCTTCATCCAATACTTGCTAGCGTCTACCTTAGATAATTCACATACAAGTAGATAACCGTAATAGATCTACTAGTAGATAAACCAGAGAAAGATACCACCACACTAGGTGAAGTTTAGAAAGCTGTTTAGAGGATAAAATGATAATGAAAGTCACTTGAAGAGAGTAAACAGGGAGAGAGGTGGATTCGCAATATCCTGGAAAAAAGTTATGCACTTCCGGAGATTACTCTCGCGAAACTGAACCTCTTGTATTGTTTTTTGTTTCAGTATCTATCTACACAGCTATAGTAAAGTTATTGAGGGATTTGGCTGGTTTACTCTGCTGTAGATGAAAATATGGGGAAAGTTGGTGAAAAGTTGTAAAGGTGGATTAGAGGTTGTAGCTAGTACCGCACGGGATTGATATTAAATTGGGCAGCTCGTAGAGATGTGATGTAGTTGGATTCAATCAACAATAACCAAGTTTGTTTGCCAAAGCAAGTTTTACTTTACAGGCAGTTTTTGGGTGGAAGATACATAGAGTATGGCTTGTTTGGGGAATTGTAGAAATGTCATTGGTGAAAGCTGAACATTATTTGATCCTTTTTCACCTGAATGAATGAGCTCTTGATTAGATTAAACAATCTGTAGTCACTTTATCCCGTCAAGGGGGTATGGAGGATGTTGACAGTTGACAGTAAAATCACATGTGAATGGAACAATATACAAGAAAATTCAGTATAAGCTGTAAGTGGGTAGATTTACGAAAGTATTCAAAGTTCGGTGTTTCACTTTACAGAGAGTTTAATGAGTATTCTGGCTACGACTTTGTAATAAAATTTCACGGGAATTATTATCCTGTTATTTGACAGAAGCCTTCTCCAGCAACGTAGATGTCATTTGATGTTGTGTTCATTAGCAGAAAAGTTAAATAATCTCTGTTTTAAAAGGAGAAAGTCAGTTTTTACGTTGAACTATAGGATTCAGTAAAAGAGTTTTTCAAATTCTTTTAGCCGAATAAAAAAGCGATTTTCTATTTACTCTTATAAAATATTTAATTCCACTTTCGTTTTTAATCCACTCTTTCTGTCTCGTTGTTGCTTTTTGGACAAGAAATAAATCTACCTTTTGTACTTTTGAGGTTGTATGAAATGATGTTTTTCTGAGGTGGTTTCTAAGTGCTTGTTTTCTGGCCCTTTTGGATGTTTTTTTTATTAGTTTAGTACTTTTACTTACTTATAAAAAGGAGCATCTTTTCTATATTATTATAGAGTTTATCTGCCTGCACAGAGTCCATTAGATTGATTAAACCTGGCTTGTTGGCTGGAAGTGAAACTTTTAAGTTTTCTCCCAAAGGGCTCCTTCTTCTTTCCCTTTTGCCTTGGCTTCTGGTTTCGTTGGTTCAATTTTGATTTAGCTTTTATTTTATTCAATAGACCTTCTCTATTTCACTTTCTCTCTTGCCTAGCCAAGAAAAACACTCGTAGATCTATTAGAATAATACCTTTTATTCTAGCCTGAAAGTTAGTAGTAGTAATAGAAGTACTGGAATTACTACTACAAGTAGAAATAGTACCAGGAGTAGAACTATTATGCGTACTAAAAGTACTAGAAATAGTATAAGTGGTAATTCTGCATCTACCCTATGTAGTCCCTATCCCGATCTCTGATTTTTGTTCAACTCTTCTCCGGTACAAATTTCATTTCATACGTCAAATGTAAGAGTTCTCACAATCAGCATGGATCTCGCTCTACTATTACTGTACTTTCTTTCATGTAAAGACCATTTCCTGGGTTTCAGTTCCTGGGCTAACTGCTATCTACCTACATTTACAGACAGATTTAAACAAGAATATGTATACTAACTAGAACCAGTGTAAAAGTACAAGCTGGAGAAACCACTTACATGAACTAGACTAGACTAGCAGTTAAGAAGATACGCTTTTGGGGAAAAATTTACTTTGGTCAACGAGCGCTTCTCTAAACTCTTAATAATACTATCTCTGCTAAGGAAAAATATTTACCTTTTTGTCTTGAAACTGTCGTCCCAATACAATTGTCAACTTGTCCGTAGCTTACTCAGCCTTTTTTTAACAGTCACTCTCACTACAGTACAAATTGAAAGCTGGTTTCTGGAGAAAGGTAGTGATCCTATATAGCTGTACTTTAGATTGATATGATTATTTTTTAGAAAAATTAATGTAAGAGTAATAAATGTATATGAAGAAATTGTCTCACATTAGGAGTTAATTTGTAAGAAAAATCACGATGAAATGAAATATTTTGCTAGTTTATCTATATTACATACAACAATAGATAGCGTGCGGGCTAAGCGACAAAGTAGCACGATACCACAACTGCACTTCTATGAAAAGTATATTTTATCTGTTCTGATATTCTTAAAATTATTTTCTTAAAATAAGGAAGAAAGAAGCTTTCCGAGGTAAAGTTGAGACGAATCTTTCTTTTCGTATGCTTTCCTTTAACCTCTTGCTACTGAATCTCAATGCTTATGGATGATGATGATGTGCTCTTAGGGAGAGGATGAGGAAGACTGAAATCGGGTTGTAGGAGATCCAGCTTTTAACTCAACCACTGACTATACTTTACTTGCTGCTGCTACTACTTCTTCATGAGTTAGAGGAATAGAAAGGGTTGGTTTGATTTCCTAAGACTTTCCTAGGTTTCATATGCATGTGCAGCATCTGTCTGTCTTTATCAGAGACCCGATTAAAAAACAAAGCAAAACACTTAGAGATTTAGTTAATGGTAAAACCCCGAGTTGTAAGTAACATAGAATCGGTATCAATTCAACTACATATATGTTCACACTTCTTTTTAAAAATTTGAGTAAGTATTGTTTATAATTGGATTGTAAAAGGGGTATAAATATTTCAGATTTTAATAGTAATAGAGAACAGGTAGGAATGAAGCGACATGCGGAAAGGATAGTATGCCACTGTTCGGAAAGTATAGAAACACGAGAGATGGTATAATTGGTAGAGTAAGGAAGTAACATTTGGGCTGGACCTGGACCGTGACATTAGGTTTTTATTGGGAGTATTGCTGCTATGATCCATTAAAAAGTAGTGGATATCGACAATAGTTATTTGGTAATAGTAGGTAAGTGGTGCAGTAGTAGCTGATCTCGGTAAGTAAGGGTCCAGCACTCTTTATGTGGTAATAACACTTGGGTCATATTTTTGGGTTATGGAGAGGATACTACTAGAGCTTAAAAGTTGAGAAGGCACTTGTCCACTTACAAGTGCATCCGATTTTACTTACTGTTCCTTTTTATCCGGAAACTACTTACTAACTACTACTGCTGTTAGACCTGCTATTTATAAGAGATTATTATAAGAAAAAAGTTGGTCATCTAGCTGTAGTTGGCTGCTTTAAGGGCCTGCTACTCTCATATAGGGTAAGGTACTTGAGTTAGTAGTTATTGGAGTAGTTGTGTAGTGCAGAAGCGGGTCTAGTGGGTAATAATCATGAATCAAGGGGGAAAAGGATGTGCTGTTTTTATTATGGTAATTGGTTGGGATGAAATGCGGATGGGAATCTTTTCTAAGGACATCCAGGGTTAAGGATAACGAATTTACTTAATAGTGATTGATTGATAATAAAGGATAAATACGGTAGGTTTTTTTCTATAATATAAAAGAAAACAGAGAAATATAATTATATGTAGGTTTTAAGATTTTAACTTTTATAATTAACTGGTATAACATATTTTTAAAAAGATTGGTATACTAGAAAAGACTAAAACATGAAATTAGTAAATGTTTTCATAGAATTCCCCAGGCGATTTTAAGTGGTAACAGGGATTTAATGATCCGCTAACGTCAATTTTGACTGGGAACAGAGCAGAATTGGCCAGTTGTTAAAAAAAGTTTTCTACAATTCTATGCTATGAATTGTATAGAAATAAAATACAAACATTCTAGCAAAACTATTAGCTCTCTTTTAGGCAATATTTTTCATGGAAATGTTTCTCGCATTGCAGCCATAAAATTAAATATTTAGTTATTTAATCTTATATGCTGTGATTGGTGCCCGTTATGAATGATCATAAAACCCGATGATGCTATTAAATGTCATTCTATAAACTGTTATGATTTGTAGATACCCTAAAGTCCGGCCTGTAAGCCGCCCCCGGTCGTATGCCGCCCCCAGCTGTTGGCCGCAGACTTTTGATATTTATATTTTTCATGCTACAAGCCGCAACCCCACTTCGTGGCCGCATATGAATTTTTACG
>JAQFZX010001024.1:0-37823 GCA_034682405.1 Hydroisotoma schaefferi | reverse complement strand
TAATAGAATTAATGCATGTGACTTCGTAACTGTTGCTTCTTATGAAACGCATGCGATGAGTAGTGTATATATGAACCAACCTTGTAGTCTAATGGAGATACATAAAATGAAGGCGTATTTTATGCGAACAATAATCTATAATCATGCTTTGACACCCAAATAGGGGGTCACAAAGGGGGCTATGGAGGAGGTGGAGGGGGCAAAGGATATGGTGGGGGTGGTGGTGGTGGTGGGGGAAAAGGTATTTGATACACTGGGTGCACCAACTTAGCACTTATCTTTGCACTTTTAGAAATTGTTTTGACTAAAATTTCCAATTACCCGTTAATTAGGATACGGAGGTGGCTATTAACTCTTCAACGCTCCTACGTCCTGACTTACCACTGCAGAGATCGTCAAGGAATGAAAATGACAGGCTGTGGATTAGTCTATCACCCAGTGATTTTACTAATCAATATCCCATATCATCAGTTATGTCTTGTACATGAGAAATTGACTTTTTGTATCGGCATCGTTATTATAAATGCTATTTCTGACATAAAATTATATATTTTGAGATTATCAATACCTACTTTACACTTTTACTTACTATCTTGTCTATATATTAAGTTGGTAAATAAAATTTTACCTAGAAAAAAATCATCGGTCATTCATACGATCACACAATCTTCTCATATTAGACGAGTCACAGTTTCCTGGCACATCTTTGATGCTGCAAAACTAAGCCAAATGAAGAGTCCTTATAAACAGTCTATGGTTTATTTCAGGACTTTAAATTCAGCATTATTCAACAGATCCATGCAACCTCACGTTCCTCAACGTTCTATTAAATCGTGCTTTCTCATGTAGAACTAGATGATTAGCCAAAAAAGAATGAATTTAACCTGACGTCTGCATTGGCTGGAGAATAATTAAGTTAACTGGAATACATATACAATATGCAACAAGGTAGCTTGTTTACATCCCAAAACTAAATGTCAAGCATTCAGTTAAGCCAACTGAACATTTTTACCAATAGGCCAGGCATTCAGTCTACACAGTACAGTTTTACTTAATTTTTCAATTTCAACTGGCAGTTTGGAAAGAGAAGAAATTAGAATCGTCTTTGACTGTCATTAATAAATTTACTGGTTATAAAAACACTAAAACAAAAACATCATCAGATATAACAAGAGCAGAAAATAACTATAAGCATCTAAAATGGGATACGCACACGGCAATCGCAGTTAATCAGGTAGCCTTACTCCTTTAAAAAACTCCAAGTGCAGCTGGCAGGGCAGTTGCTATTTCAGAGTGCTTTGGTGTATTGCAGGATGGATCCGTGGAAGGTTCCACCTTTTGATGACGAATATCTCAAAAACTACATGACAGAATTGTATGAAATTAGTAAATAATTGAATCTGAGCAACAAGATTAAAGATTTAAGATAATTTTAAGTATCGGAAAGTTTATTCAGAGCCCCTGTGGGGTTTTAAATATGATTTTATGAAATTAACATGGGCTCTTATGGCAACTTTTATAAAAGAATTTTCGATAACTACTCAAGACGACTTTATTCACAGCGTCTCATCGGTAAACCTCATTTCTAAAAAGGTCGGTTCATTTCTAAACAGTTAAAAAAATAACCTCACATTCGTTTAGGTAAAATTTCTAATATCTAATTTTGCCTTTATTTTTTTAAATTAGTCAAGTTTAAGACCCATATGAGTAAGAAATCACAACAAATTATGAACAATTTCTGAGAAAAGATGGAAAAATATTAAAAGAATCTCCAACGGTCGTAATTGTTAGAAATCGTAAGACGCAATTTCGTATTGGTAGTTAGGCCATCTGAGCATAAAAAACGTGACCGGTGCTTTCGTGCAAAATTTAAGGTTGAGACTTTTTTATTCCCTAACCTTTTTAGAAATGAGGTTTACCGATGAGACGCTATGAATAAAGTCGTCTTGAGTAGTTATCGAAAATTCTTTTATAAAAGTTGCCATAAGAGCCCATGTTAATTTCATAAAATCATATTTAAAACCCCACAGGGGCTCTGAATAAACTTTCCGATACTTAAAATTATCTTAAATCTTTAATCTTGTTGCTCAGATTCAATTATTTACTAATTTCATACAATTCTGTCATGTAGTATTTGAGATATTCGTCATCAAAAGGTGGGACCTTCCACGGATCCATCCTGTATGTGCGGAACGAGCTTATTTACTCCATTATAGCTGTAAGCTGTACCACTATGAGCTATGAAAGCGAGCTTTTCTGTTTCTGTATTTAATACACGTATAATTTAATGCACACATTTTTTAGAAGCTATTAAATATATCTAAAAAAATCCTTCCAAAACTAATCAAATTGATTCCATCCGTCTTATTTTTAACTTTAAGTATACTGAATCGTCTGGCGGATTATAAACTGAGTAAACTCTTGTAAAAGAGAACTGATAATTTAGCTTAGTAAATCTCCCTTTCTCATGCATACGCAATAGCATAAGACAAGAGTTTGAAATCCTTTGACACGATTATTGGTAGCTCTGTCAAAAGAACGAAAGTACGATTCTGAAGGAAGGAAAATATTGTATTTGTGTAAAGATAAGATCCAATGCTTTTCATGCACGATTGGTTACGATTAGTAAGAAAGTATAGGGATATATTTTCTCAAAGAGTCTTATAACCTTCTCATACCTTCCTTGAAAAAACTGCACAATGAAAGTAGCTAAGGTAAACAGTATCCGCTCTAGATTTACAAAGTACTTTTAGGCTTACTGTAGAATAAAGAACTGTAAACTGTGCTAAGCTTTTATTTGTATAGGCATATTTTTTTTCTGTTTTAATCTATCTCTACTTGTTGATGAAGATGTGACAGTGACATCGTGGTTTGTCAAACTTTTATCTTATGACGAAACGTGCATACACTTTGTAATATTTTCATTGTATCTGATTGTTTACCTGTTGTATTATAGTAAGGAAAAATAAGCTGCCCTTAGATCTCGCTTCTCATCTCAGTCAAAGTTTGCACAGAAAATGAAAGACGAGCATTAAAGTAGACAAGACAGGCTTTCCAGAAATATTTATTGGCCTAAAGATTGATAAACCGGGTTTAACAAAACTTGTCCTGCAAAGGTAAAAACATGAATGCTATTCTTTTACATGTAAGAAGAAGCCTGCGTTACAGAGACGATTTTTATTTGTGGATAAGCTAAAATGCACAAAATCTTCCAAAGGCAGCATACACAAAAACATTCATAATCCCGACTTTATATTGCAGGTTGATGATGTTAATGATCTGATAAAATTACAACGCTTTGAACAGCAGTTTGCTGACAAACAGCAGTATGCATGGAATGATCTCATCAGTTATTTATAATGCTAGAGCTACAAGTAAAAGACAAGGTTTGTAACACCTGTTAGCTGTGACTAATAAATTGCATGCAAATTGAATGGCTGAACTGTTTTGAATTTGTATTAATATGTGTGCTTCATTCCGGAATCATCCAGTACGCTTACTCTTGTGAATGACTTGGTTATGAGCTTTTAGTTGTGCAATCTTTTCTAGAAATTTAATAATGAGATCCTGAAAAATGCTTTTTGTAGCTTTTTATGACGGTCGTTTAAATCGGTCTTCTGTATTTCATTGGCAATATGTACAAAGGACAAAGGATGCGTTAAGTAAAATTACCTGACCATGGTTTTAGGCATAGTTTGTTGCCGAAGGTGTTTTAATACCTATGCTAAATTGCTGATAAATATGACGTATCGTGCTGATTTAATGTGTTATGAAGACGAGAACTTCATTTTGAAATGAGAGTTGGGCTTAACAAAATTAGCTACAACTAAAAAAAACTGGAAAGATACAATTATTACAAGTTACAAGGGAAGTTAAATTGTATAAAAATGGATCAAATGCTCCGTCCTACCAAAGCGTAAACTCTACTATATTGCACAATCATAAAAGCTTGGTCAAAAACAGGCATTTAGTGTGTGCGTCCAAGGCAAGGTTATTTAATGAATAGGTTTAAATCAGTGGTCCAATTGGGCTGTACTAAAACACATCAATGTCATACGTAAATTCTTAATTTCAATTAAGTCATAAAAATTCACACGTATAGCTGACTAAGACAGTATCTCTTTGAAATAGTAACGGTCGTTGAATGCAAAGGTGCAACTAGTGGTGTTGAAAGTCCGTGATAAACTTGAGAATTTAGAACGGGCTTATAAGGTAGTATCAACTTGAGCTCTTGGTACTTCTCAAAACTATTTTCATGTACTTGAAAAGTCCTAACCATCTTCGCTAACTCATAAAAGTACGAATCAGCATAACGTTTAAACAGGATTCTGAACTTAAATGCAAAAATTGGCAACACTCACACAGCCATTTGGCATTCAAATAGCTGACTAAACTGGGTATTGACACCCAAGTACGGACGTTTTAGTAATTACAGTTCGTACTTGGATACTATTAACTGAGGTTTTAAAAGACGCACACTGAATTAAAAATAAAAATATTATGTGGTGCATTGCCTGGATGATGTTACAAAATACAGTTGAAATTTAAGCCCGTTTTCTAAACTAATTAACTGTTCCAAGGCTAGAATTATCATATGAATGAGTTCCAATACTCAATAGAAACATGTCTCGTTAGTAGACTAAGAATAAACATAATAAGTTTAATATCCAATCCTCCTTTAACTTTTGCTACACGTCCTAAAATTCAGTTTATGTAAGACGTGGAGAAGTAATTATCATCCTGGTAGGGCAAGCTAAAAGGTAAGTTTAAAGCAAGCAACTGGCACTATACAAGAAACGAAGGATACGACGAATAGTAGCAAGAAATAGCGAAGCGACGAACGAGAATATAAATTTTTGAAGTAATTAGTTGCTGGCTTTTATAGGATTGAGGTGGAATATTAACTTAGGTTCTCTATTCCTCAGCAACAGAAAAGGTGTGGTTGGCTAAATTCCCACTCTACTGGAAGTGTTTCTCTAATTGTTAAAATAACTCACTGTTCCTAACTTAGACAGGTCTCAGCTAAGGTTCAAAGATGAAAACAGAGCTAATTCACAGTTACAGTACAGCCAGTTTGACCGCTTTGGCCAAATCGGAGTCTGGCTTGAGTTTAAATGCAGACTTCAATCCTGGGGGATACTCCAACAATGATGGTTCTCCAGGAAATAATGAGTCCAAACTCGACCTGGTGAAAGCCGTTTCTAAAGAATGGTGGGCTAAAACCGCAAGAAGAAAAACGGTATGATATGATTGATTCAATAGACAGGGTAATCTTAATCTGGTTATTAAAATACGGTAATATGATTTCACTCTGGGGCTGGTGGAATAGATTGAACGGAAATTTCCACTGATACGATGGCTTCCACAGTACACAACAGACAAGTTGGTATCCGACATAGTAGCTGGTTTTACAGTAGGCTTAACGATTCTACCCCAAGGTCTAGCTTATGCAACGGGTAAGACCTTAGCCAAAAATCGGTTAGCCGGTGAAAGTCTTAGCATGAAAGGCGTTGTAAGAGTGTAAATGACATTAAATTCTTTCTCGGATTTTTCGCAGTCGCTGGACTTCCACCCGAGGTTGGTAAACACAAAGGAATGACTTACTTATCACTCAGTGAATTACAAGTTGCAATGGAAGTGATAGGAATGTTTTCTTGAGGAAAGAAAGTCAGAACAATGAACTTTTCGTCTTTTCATTACAATTTCAGTACGGTCTCTACTCGGGATTCATAGGATGCTTTATTTACATTTTGTTGGGAGGAACTGCAGAAATAACCATTGGACCAACTGCTATCATGGCCATTATAACGTTTACGTATACCCATGGGAAACCTCCAGCTTACTCAGTCATTTTAGCATTTTTAACTGGAATCGCTACTCTTCTAATGGGAATATTGCAGCTTGGTTGGTGTTCAGTATTTCATATCCTTAAAGACACATGGGGCCTTAATCAAAATTGCTTACGTTACGTAACTATCTGAATTCATAAACGAAATAGGGTTTATAGTCAACTTCATTTCCACCCCAGTGAACTCCGGGTTTACCAGTGCAGCCGCTATCACTATTTGTGCTACTCAGGTATTTGCCTCATAATAACCCCCTCTGTAACGGAAATGATTTATATTTGGATATATGAGGGGGGTGTGTCAACCCCCCATATATATCTAAATATAAATCATCTTATTGTGTTTGACTAAGCGGTATATGGCAAATTGTTTTTCCAGGAACCTATCCTTTCTTTTATTATGACATAATTTAACCATCCATGTATTTGCGCTACGCAGATCAAAGGATTACTGGGCCTGAAGTTTGCTGCTGAAGGGTTTTTGCCCACAATTAAAGGTGCCATTGCCCATATAGAAGATGTCAAACTTTGGGACAGCGTCTTGAGTGTTATCTGCATCATCGTGCTACTATTTTTAATGGTTATACCTTTACGGATAAATGGTCAAATTTTTGGTGCTCAAAAAACTTTTGAAAAACTTGCCAACTAACGTAATAACCATAACTTTATAGAAACTTCAAGTAATATTTCGCTGTGTCACCAGTCGAGTACCATTCCTCAGTAAGCCCTTATGGTTTATTTCAACGGCTCGAAATGCCATAGTGGTTGTCGTATGTACTGCAATTAACAGCGGTATTGGGGACAACCAGCCTTTTTCCATTGTTGGTAATATTAGACCTGGGCTGCCAAATTTTGCACTACCCCCATTTACTATCATTGACCCGGCTACAAATGCTACCCATTCCTTTTTGAACATCTTGGAAGAGGAAGCTTCTGCAGTGATCGTTCTACCTCTTTTGGCTATTATGGAGCACATCACTATTGCCAAGGTGGGTATTTACTTAGCAATCAGACAGAAACTAAGAGCCTTAAAGTGATATCTAATCCTTTACTAGCTTATCTACGACAGAACTACATAGTAAAAGTCCATCCAGCCTTACCAGGCAGACTAATAAACTCATGCTTGTTAAATAAAGATATAGTACGGTCTGATCTTTCAAACTGAGTTAGCTTTCCCCAGAAAGTTTATAGTTTATGTCAAGATAGGATTTCTAGATGCTGTGAAGATATTACTAAAAGCTTTCCACGCCATGTCTTGTAGCAATGTAGTTTATTTACTATGACTTATCGCCTTTTCACAGTCAGTATAGGTATATGCTACTTTTATTAAAACAGGAAATGTGTCTAGAAAAGCATGCTATAGGCTAAAAACTGGAGGATCTCAAATTACACAAGGATAGAATTAGTTATTGCTTGTTATTTGTAGTTACCTTGCTAATGAGTTGAGCAATCTAGTTACTTGATTCAATGTTTGAAGGCCTTTGCAAGACCAGAGCAGCCTATTGATGCCAGTCAAGAGATGTTGTCTATTGGACTGTCTAATATTGTTGGAAGCTTTTTCAGGCAAGTTGAAAAAGTTTGGGATGTTTCATCTAATATATTCCAGTTTGAAAGTAAAAAGCATCAAAAAGGTTTCAGCTCATTAAAGGCCCAATAATTGATAAATTACAGTTCTATGCCAATTACGGGCAGCTTTTCGCGTACAACAGTGAATGCAGCGAGTGGAGCCAAATCCCCTCTTGGAGGTTTGATAACTGGAGCAATGGTGATTCTAGCCTTGAGATTTCTCACGCCTTATTTCTACTACATTCCAAAGGCGAGTCTTGCTGCCGTTATTGTATGCGCTGTAATCTTCATGGTTGATTTGGACTTGATAAAACCCATGTGGAGGAGCAAAAGTAAACAATAGCCATTTAGTGTATTCATTAGAAACTGAATTAATTTAAGATGACCCTCGGTTGGATGTAAAACAACCCGTTTTACTGATTCCCCATTGTCCTTACTAGCTCTGAATACATAACGTTAATCTTTTTGCACACAGAAATGGAGCTTGTACCATGGAGCTTGACCTTTTTAGTTAGTCTTTTTGTTGGCTTAGAATTTGGAATGATGACTGGATTTATAATCAGTGTGATATACCTCCTGTATTATGCGGCAAGGCCTGGAGTTAAAGTGAAAAGGGGATTTGTAAGTTCTGTCAATTCAATAAGTAGGTATTTATTATCTCTCTCACACTATGAAAACGCTACACGACAGAATCTTATCTGGCCTAGAGATCAGCGAGATCAGATTTAAACCCTTCAAAGCATATGCAGACAAAGCAGATCTTCAGATTGGAGTGAAATTGGGTTTCCCTAAGATCAGAAGTATAATTTTAGTTTCTCCATTTTGCAGACGGCAAACAGCCACGAATTCCTAATCGTAGAACTGGACAGAAGCTTAACGTTTCCTTCCGTCGAATACATCCGGTATGTGATAAGTAAGTCTAGTATGTCTTGGGGTGAAAACAAGCTACCGATGGTGATCGACTGTAACCACATTCAATTTGCTGATTTCACGGCTGCGAACGGATTAAAAGACGTTGTGAAACAGTTTAAGGAGAGATCTCAACCAATTATTTTGTGGAAAGTAAAACCCAGCGTTATCAGGATTCTTAGCGGGGTTATGCCGCCTGAAGTTCAAGGAGAAGCCTCGGAAAACTTTCTGTTTTGCAGGAATGAAGTGGAACTGGAACATCTCATTGGTATTATGCAATATATAGTGGCAAACCATTTTACATATCAACTTACATGGAAGCTCTGTCAATTCTATTGCTTTTGAGAACTTGCATAAAACACAAAAAATGAAACGCTTGCGGTATCATTGTAATTTGTAGAGGTAACTTAATAGTAAACTTTCCAATCATTCTAGATGAAGGGGCCTTAAAAATGTCTAGAATGGCTGTGCTAGAAGAAAAGGAAATGGGAACGTTAAACACAGTTCAGATTGATGTTCACACTCCGCATCCGGCTCACCGAGAAAAATACAACTCGAGACCGTTCAACTGACCGCAGAGGCTTAGTTTTAATCTTTTTAACAAACCTCTTCACTAGAACATGTTTTAGAATCTTCTATACTAGTATAGCTACTCTTAATTCTACCACCGTCATTTGAGGTAGTGCCATTTTTTCCCTTTGGGAATTTTTATATAGTAGACGCAGATTTATTATTGGGATCCGGAGCATGTTGGATGGAACATAGAGCTTAACTGTGTCACTTTTTATAGCATAAGATACTGATTTAACTTATATCCAAGATACAAGATACACTAGTCTATATTCCTGGAATAAAAATAAATTATGCATAAATTGTATGTTAAAATTTACTTTATTGAGTTAATCCTAATGATGATCATTTTAATGACAAAAGTTTGAGACCCCTGTTGAATTTTAGTTTTTCTACTAAACTTCAACTTCATCTAAGAACATTTTTTCGTCTTCTCTAAGCATACTTTCATTCCATTCCATGGATTTAATATGATTAGTCTTGTTAGTTTTCATGCTACTGCCCTTTAAATCTTGAACTCACGATCACTCATGCATGCAGTCGGGAAGGTTTTACTGCATATTAAACTTTCTTCGTGTTATGCGGATTAGAATACTAATAACTTTTAAACACCTCGTGGATGTATTAAATGTGGTTTGTTCATTTACTTTGAGTATCAAAACTTTGATCCCACTTTACGTTAAGACATCAAAAGAGCGACACAGGGCATTTTAGTAGTCTACATTGTTTATTAAATAGACGTAAAGGATCACTTTTTGGTCTTCACGACATCTTAGTTATCCTTAAATGTTACATTTCATGACATGACATGACATTGGGAAATGGGGTGGGTTTCAAATTAGATTACGTTGCGGAAAAAGAGCATTTCAAATTGTTCTGTTTACTTATGGATAGATAAAACAGAGTATTGACTGCATAGTTCTAATAATCATCATTTTCATCATATTTTCTTTTGCTCTTTAGTAAATCCTTCCATCAAAGCAAGTTTTTAAAAACATGGGACACAAGGATGAAAAAAAATTGTAGATCCCATACCAAACTTTTAATATATCTGAACTGAATTATCTTAAAATCAACTGGAGATTTCACATTAACCTTTACTATGCTTATGCAACGAAATTGGTTTTTATCGATCCACTGTGTCGGATCTTGAACAAATATGCATCCAACTATACAAGATTACCCGTCATGTCAGATGTCACAGAAAGGGTACAAGTAATCCTCCGTGCAAACTATACCCTCACTAGAGTGACAGGTCGGGTCAGCAAATTGATACGAAAAGTATAGGGAGAGAAAAAGTAATGTCAGTCAGTAGAATATTCTTCCATCCTGTACACTTCTCCACAGCCACGCAAAAGAGTAACTAAGTAGAAGTTCAAAAAAACAGGTAGAAAGGAAGCGGAAATCCTACAAAATTATTTAGTCAAATCACAAAAAAATTTGATGTATTTTCGTTCTTATACGCAATATTTTTCCATCTCTAGGAATTTCTTTGATCATGCAAAATCTTTCCCAGTAAAGCCCAGCAAGCGAAGTCATCATATCTGCATCTTCCCTCTAGTATCTGCTGTATAAAATCTTTAGAAAGTAAACCTAGACTTTCTGTGTTATTCAGGCTAGAAAAGGTTAGATTCTATGTTAACACTATACAAAAGACACGTAATATAATTATCTATTCATGCAAATGCGAGCCTCTAAAATTAAAGCAGAAATCCGAAGCAACCTCAAGATTCCATTCAAATAGCCTTTTAGCTACAAATTAAATTATAACTCACCAAAATTTATTGAAATAACCTGTCGAAACCAAAATATAAGAGGTATTACTGCATATAGGATAATATTTGAATTTAAGAAAGGTCATCTATTATGAAAGGTAATATCATTAATATTTCAAGGCAAGGCTTGCACAAACTCTTCATGATTTAATCATCCAGGATATCCATATCATACACTAAACCGCATATTTTCATTCCCTTAATTAAAGGAAATAGTCCTCCTTCACACACGCCTATAATTTTATTACTTTAAGAGTACCGTTCCTTCCACCTTAGCCAGTCAATACTTATGTTATATTATACAAGAAAGAAACCTAATTGTCTCAACCTGACTAAGCAAAATCTTTGTCAAATGTTAGAACACTGTAAGGCAGGAGGATGAAAATTACTGTAGGAAATGAATTAATCATAATTTGAAGGGAGAATTTAATTAGCTTTGGAATCACCATGCATTTCAGCTAATCTTCATATTTCTTCTTATCAGTATCATTCAATTAATTTACAGAATAATTGTGCACCCATATTTATATAAACTAACCGTTACTTTCAGACACAAGTCATTATGACTTAATAACTTCCTTTTGTCTAACTAAATCAATGACAGTAGTCAGTAATCTTGTATTATCTTTTTCAGTCTATTATAAATGTGCATATGTTCAAATGCGCGTTTACTAACACCCGTTTACTCACAAGAAAGATTTAAAAAAAACGGTTTAAGCATAAAAATACATTGTTATATATACTTTGAAAAAGGATGGATTAAAAATCCGTTGTAATATAGCTTATTATATTACAGGACAGGAAAGAAGTAAGGAGTAGAGGTTCAGGATAAGTAAATCAGTAGGAGATTCCCACGGTTCTTGTCAGCCAGTGGTTAAAGCCAACAGGACGAAAACTCCGGTTAGTCTATAAGTTGGTATTATTATACAACAATACCGTTAAATGAACGCGTTTCCACTTTAATTCGATTAGTTACCTTTAACAGTACATTTGTGCGTCCCAGTCTCACAACCACCTATGGTAAAAAAGGAAAGATCCTCTATATTTCATTATAAGCTACTTGGCCAATAAATTTGCAACAAAGACAGGCTGGCATTTCATACATTTGATGCTGAATTCATCATAAAACCGACAACTGTTTAATTATTTACATGAATAGAGTGATATTAAATCACACGTACAACCTCAAACTAACACTATTACCCACCAGCCACTTATATTTTGTTACATCTTTTACGAGTAGCTGTCATTTTCATGAAAGTGCATAATAGGAAAACGGTTGTTTACACAGAGAATTACTACTGTCAGTTTACACAACTTCATTTTTCTTTTGTGCTTTGATTATGTTTAGTGTGTGTTTGTTTGTGAGCTTAAATAAATAAAAATTCCCATCTCATGCGTTTTTTTTGGGTTTGGTGATTAAATTCATTCCTACAGTATTTAAATTTATGAAGTATGTTTTCTGGACTGCATATTTTTCTTGGAAACTGACAGCTCCATTTCTCTGATTGTTTTCTTTTTAAAATTACTTTGGCAAAGTAAAAACAGAATATTTGTTGGTAGGATATACAGTTCCTGGACCAAATATATCAAAATGGAACTGAAGTATACAACACACTCTTTATTGGTAAGCATCCATTCAAATAAAAAATGCAAATGTTTTTTAGAAAACTCGTTTGGGCCTGATTCAGAAAAGATGGAGCAAGAAATGAGATCATTATAAACTTTGAATACATCCATACAAATTCCGAATTTAAAACTCATTTTGTAGTTTTTCTACAGTTTAGAAACCCAATTAAAAACTTATCGTGTAGTGCATAACATAATTTGCTTAAATAGTTTTTTAATTACTTTTTAAAACACTGTGTCGAGTCAAAACAAACATATTACCATATTACTTGTTCAAAGCTTCTGCTTTAAACGCTGTTAAGGATTGCAAAATTTTAGTCTACGTAGTTTTTACTCGAATAAGTAGTAAGCCAGATTAATGCCTATTTTCTGCCCTCACGGAGGACGCCAGAGTTTACTTTAGTAATTGAATGATAAGAAATAAATGAAAGATTTAGGATTAGATAGTTGATTGTGCTGAAAATGACTTCTGTGGCTTTCTTTTCATCAACGACTTATGTGAATTGGATAAACAGGGCATGCTATGGAGAAGTGGACTAATTCTACATCTAATTCAAACAGCTCAATCATCTCTACTCCGAGAAAAGTGCTTTAAAGGCTCAGATTGCCAAGTTGAATCTTCCCATTGTGATGAAACGACGATGAACTGCATGTGCCGTCCCTACACAGTGGAGTACAATGCTACAACATGCCTTCCAGGTATGGAAACCCTTGTCAAAGTGACTGAGATACGGCGGACTCACATATTTAAAAAAATACAGACCGTGTGCTTATTTTGCTTGCATCTGAATATTTCTTATTTTAAAGCGCTGGGTACTGCTTTCTTTTAAGCTCCACGAAAACCCTTTTGTACGAGTAGAAGTTACATAAATCCAGAATGTAGAACGATGAACCTTCCTACGTTAAACTGACCTAACCAATACAAAGCATTTTAACCTAATACAAATGCTTCGAAGTTGGAATGGCACGTTTTGCTTTTCTTTGCGTGAATCTCAGCGGTTCCAACCCCATAGTGATCCACTTTATATGTAATCTCTGTTAAAAAAGTAGTGAAATTCAAAAGAATTTCTGGCGTTGTGGGTTTCAAACGCGTAGGAGGGAGTCGTCCCACGTCAAATTACCACAGTTAATGCAAACAATTAACAGGCTTGTACTATGAAACATCTCGTTGCAGTCATTATACGTATTGGTACAGTCTCTTTTGTCGTTTTACCCTATAATTAACTAGAATTGAGAACCCATGTACCACGAAACTACATTTTAATTTCTAGACTGGGCGTTTGACCTCGCTTTTGTTTAGGTTTTCTACAGAGCATATAATATGCCGTTAACAGACATGAATAGCTTTTTACTTTGATGATTTTGTTGAATAAAGTAAGCATAGACGATATGCGGACTTTCAGAATTTCACTGTACATTTATTTTGCTAATTAGGGTTCCATAAGATGAAAGCTCGTTAACGAACATGTTCTTTGGAATATACTGTTTGAACGCATATCATGATGAACAAACATTCTATCCAATATCTGGAGCCTGGAGCGCTTACACATTCAGTTTCATGGCTGAATTCATAAATTATTTGCAGCGAATTGAAATTCATGATGCTTTATGTCATAATGTGACACTTCATCTTTTCCCATATATTATCACGTCTTAGAAAGTGGGATTCAGATCCTGAGTCACTTCGGTGTACCCTTAGTTTTGATGATAATACATTTCTCTTTCTCAGTTCGCCTTCAGTCTGCCAAGAATAACTTAACTTCACCATAAAACCATAAAATTGTTTTGGTACTTTCTCGACACGAGAAATCCCTACATCCGCTACTTGACTTCAGTTACTTACAACTACCAGCCCATGTGAACTTATAACCAATATGGTGTTCAATGCATTTTCTATTTCAATTTCCCGTTCAATAGTTATCGTCCCCCAGTTTACCTAGTTCTCTCTTACTATAGTCAAGCACTTTTTTGAATTTCTTGTTTAAGACAATAAATCCTCAGTAGAATTAAACTCGGAAATAAAGTAATCCTCACTAGCTTAAAACTACTTCTCCTCATCCATACATTTCCCTTTTTTAAACACATTCAGAGCTGCCTGACACTTTCTCATTTTAGTTTCTTTTACGATGATTTCTAGGGACTCTGCTTGGATTTGAGTGTCAAGTAGATGCCCAGTGTTCCATGAAAGTACCAACGAGCGGATGTGTCAATGGAGTCTGTGCCTGTGGTGATGGCTTTGTCCCATATCGACGCCACACATGTCTCCCTCGTATGCTGTGTTTACATTGTTATTATCACCATTATTATTTATTTTTAGGTAGTCAAGTTTTTATAAAGCTACACGCCCCTTTCCTTTTGATTTCACCACCAAACGCTCAAGCCAAGACTTAGAGGAAAGCTTTTTGTGTGAAAGTATTTTATTTGGAAATGACCTGATTTTTTCCATATTATGTTTAAAATGCCATTAGTTTTTATTATGTGGAATGTAGCATAACCATTTAAGACGAGTTGACTGGTTTAACAGGCCGTGGTAAATACACACATGCTACAATAATGAGAAGCTTAGACCTTCCTACCGCTTTGTTATAAAAAAAACAGTATTCCTTTTTGGCAAACAATTTATTTCAGCAAAGTATAAAACATAAATACCTAGGTAGAGTGAACTATCCGAGAATAAAAGTTGAGCTTAATTTAAAATGTATTGAAATACTTTTAGCTGCAAACTTTGGCGAAATCTGCTTCAACAACGATCAGTGTGGCCTCGCGGATTCAGGTTCCCAGTGCAAATTCATTGTGCCCAGAGTCTTTGGGAGATGCCAGTGTAAGCTTGGAATGGAGCTTGACGGGATGGGACTTCGGTGTAGGGACAAAGGGATCAGTAAGTTTGAAGCTATAATGTTCATTGCAGAATGTGTGCAAAAGATTTATGCAGAACAATTGCAGTCATTACAGGAATTCACCATTTAAACTAACTAAACTAAAACTAAACGAAGCTAACTGAACCCCGTATAAGCATTTTCTCAAATTTAGCTAAAGTTAAATAAATGTGGTCCAGCTCATATTATGCTTTGTGAAAGAGAAGGATTTAAGTGGAATATCACTTACGATTCCTCTCTTCAGTTTCTCTAACAGTCAGTATTATTTAGTATAATGTAAGTGGTAGGAGGATCTTAAATTTTATTGCGTTTTAAAAGCATTCAACCTCAGCTTTAATATCATGAGAGGATAGGAACGACGGCAGGCCTTTTAGCCGCATAAAACATATATGAGGGTGAAAGATTCCAATAAATGTCAGAGAGTTTCCCCTCGTTATACCACATATCTTACTCACCTGAGTTCATCCTTTTAAAGGAAACAGAATGAAAAGCTTTATGGAACGATGTAAATGCAGCTAAACTGTATGAAATCATGGAGTGTGAAGCAGACTGCGGGACGTTTACTTTAATTTATCTCGTGGAACAGCAAACCTCTCGGCTTTTGACCAATGAAGAAAGTGAAAGCATTATTGCTGAAGTACTTACATTACATCTACTTGGTATATTTTATTCACAGGACTTTTGCAATTATTCGTCCTCGCTTCAGTTTACAGTTTGCTTTATTGGACTAACCATTTTTGCTTTTTGGGTGCAAAGATAAATTCTAACGAAAGTAAAATTCATTAAGAAAAATAAGGGATCATAATTATTTCTTTTTGTAAAATCTTAAATACCATGCACTACACGATATCTACTACTTCTTATTTCGATCTTGCTTTTATTTGGGGTTTCCTTGTTCCTATAACTTATGTATGAGATTATTAACGCAGATGAGCCGGTGGCTTTCCATTGCGAGGCGAGGGGCTTAGAAAAGTAAATAAAGGATATTATTAATGAAATCTCCGAGCTAGACAGCTTGACTCAATTGGTGATTAATTTTGTTTTATTGAAAAAGTAATTTACTCTACGTATATCTAAATTAAATATGTGGGATACACTTAGCTAATACGCATAAGAAGACATAGACCCCGTTATTTTCATAACTACAGGTGACAGGTGCAAAACCGTGTGTAGACTGCAGTAGTGCAACGCAACTGTATACCTTCTACTCTACCATAATCAAACAGTGTTTCGAATGGTAAAATGAGTGGAAAATAAATTATATCAAAAGTAAAGGAAAGTTTACATCTTCCGGTGGCATGAGTTGCGGAGATTAGAAATTTAATAAATGAAGATGAATATATTATACTTCGTTTCAGAAATAGGACAGCCGTGTCAAATGGATCGAGAATGCACCACACAGAATGCTTATTGTCAGCGGAAATTAGACGGAAGTTCGGTATGTACATGCGAAGTTATGTTTTCTCCGTCTGCTGACCGCTCAAGGTGCTTACCCACTTATCGTGGCTTGCTGTCAGCCACCTCACTGGGTTATCCGTGCCATGCTAATCTTCAGTGTCAACTTGCGGATCCGAATTCCATTTGTAATGCTGGCATTTGTGATTGCGCTTCTCCCAACGGGACGCAGTGCAGCGCGCGGAACACCGGATGTCATAGAAGCACATTCCAGGTATTATCATGAACATAAATCATTCTTAACACAAATCGGTGATGGTTGGAGTCTCAAATTTGTTGAAGCCGGTTCATTTCATACGTATTGAAGTATAAATATTCCATTCCATTGAAGAAACATATTAAAAGCTTTCAGCCCATCAAGATTGCTGCAAATTTTCAGGCTACACTTGCTATTCCACAAACAAATTTGCAACAGCTCTCACAAATAGTTCTTCCATAGTTAAGTTAAATGTGTTTTAAAAGTAAAGCCACAGCAGCAGTAGCCCAGTTTTCAAAATCCCGTGAAAGCATTTCCCTTTGTTTGCTTCGGGTGGATTGATTAATAATATAATAAAGGAATTAGCAATTATCTTGATATTGCGATATTCTACATATTTGAGTATGAAGGTTTTCACTGGGATGGAAGTGTACAAGTAAAGTTCAGTGTAAAGGGCAACGCCAGTACTTCCACGTTCAAAAATAATTCTGCATGGTCTTTCATAAAAAAACGTGGGGCTTATTAAAGAAAGAAATGTTTAAATTTTCAAGCATGTCTGTTCTCTCAAATAATCAACCTAACAAATAGTTTCATCCAATTTAATAATATATTCGGGATTTGCAGTGTCACAGTGACGGAACCTGTATATCTTGGTACTTCGTATGCGATGGCAAAAAGGACTGCCCTGGTATGCTTTTACTTTACCTACAGTTTTGTTAGCTAAATAACCTACCCTTTAATCCAAAAACTCTTGTGCAGACGGGTCGGATGAAATGTGTGAACACTCTGAACAATGTCCTATGCAAGCATTTCACTGTAATTCGGAAAGGACTCTTCAATCTCTTACTCCTGACAGAAGGATGCCACAATCAATCAAATGCATTTCTCGAGCAAAAGTTTGCGATGGAGTTAGTGATTGTAAGTTTTGTATAGGTGTTAATCCATTGTATTTACTTTTATATTCGCAATCTCAGAGTAAAAGCATACACAGAAATCTTCATAATTCATTTCTACTGCTGAATTTCTAACCTAAAAAGGATATGTGGCCGATATGTACGAAATGTGTGCGAAACATTTGACATATTGACGTTCGACGGCTTAGAGATTATATTAGGAATGGCAAAACTGTGCAATGAAGTTGTTGCTGTTGCGGATACCATTTGGTTTGGTACTGGCCTCTCTCTCACTGCTCCAGCCACACCCTCTGAAGGCCAGTGAGCTTTCCCATGTTCAAATTCCAAATTCCTCTTGGCTGGCACCTTTTAAACGATTGTGACAAAATTTGCTCATCGGTTCCAACCGTTCGATGCTTACAGGGCGATCAGACAGACATGCAATATGGAAACTTAATAAATTAAGGGTTTCTGTCATGTCTAACACATGGACAGTTCAGAAATATATACGGCGGTGTGAAATTCTTGGCTTTGCAACCAAAGGTCTTACCAAACGGATATCAAAACATCGAGTACAGCTTCCGTTAGCCGTGCTTCATTCATTCAAAACCTTCTCGTCACCGAGAGCAGCAGGGCCTGATTCCAAATTGCGGAGCTAGTGTCAATCAATAGATCTAAATGGAGTCGAATTGAACATCGATTTAGTATAATTTGACACAGTCAACAGTTCGTCCTACGTGTAGCACTTCCTGTAGCAAACCTTTTGCTTGGATGGGAATGCACTTAAAATAACATACATTACGAAGATGAAGCATCATAGAGGCATAAGAAGTGATTTTGAATAAAATTTGGCTTTTGATCCCTTCAGGTGAAGATGGTGAGGATGAAATAGGGTGTTCTGGGAAGGAAAAATGTCCTCCTGGAACATTCCAATGTTCCACTACCAAAGAGTGCTTACCCGAGCATCATTTTTGCAACTCCGTTGCTGATTGTAAAGATCTCTCAGATGAAAATGAACATGAATGTCGACAAGAGTTTCAGCCTGCTGAATTCTGCCCCTTTCGATGTGCCAATGGATTGTGCAGATCATCTGCAATACTTTGTAGTGGAGTCAACGGCTGTGGAGACTTTTCAGACGAACAGTTTTGCTCGGTTTGCCGTAAGTGTAACGTTAATATTTCTTTTTTGCTCTCGACCCTAATGAATTTGTCTAACCTTGGTGCCAATATCGAGTAGTGTTTCGAATTTCATACTGGACTCTGCTCTCAAAATTGGCGAGAGATAAAAACCTACCATTTGGCTTTGTCCCAATCCGTGTGCTCGTAGGATAGAAGAGGCAGAGTCAGCCTCCCATTTGCGATGATCTGTTTGTTCAACCTAGATATACTAGGTAGGATAGGTAGTCAGGGCCAGGGAAATGAGCGCCGTTTAGTTGCATGGAATCATTACGATGAGTACCACATTACCAGTCATGGAATCATGATCATAGCCGTTATCAATCAATGTTGGCTTTGTCTCTCCTAAAGTAATACTTGTCGTACTCAGAATGAACTAACATGTAAATGCCTACAAAGATATGTGACCTATCTTTAGAAGCATCGACAAAAAATTATCCGTACACATGAATAAAAATGCTAATAATTAGTTGTAAGAAAAGATTTCATAGCTCATAATTATTATTAATTGTTACAGTCGACAGTGCAAAGTACATTCTGAGGAATAAAATCATAGTTTCTTCATAAAAATCTTGAAAAGTTTCTTCAAGAATAGAATAAATGTCCTAAACTTCATCATCACCTAAACTGTTAAACAAAACGAGAAATCTTTTTATTAGCTAACTGGCATCCATAAGACTCAAAATTCAAACGTTTCCAAATTACTCTCATAACATAACCTAATACGCTTAACGCACTGTACTGTCATCAACTTAACTGCATGAATGGTTGTTGTTGTTACATTTTGTTGAGGAAATTAGTCGAACCATTAACTAAATAGCCTATTTAGTAGAATATTCTTCCTTCCTATTAAATTCAACCTGGGTCAGTTTTCGGTTGCATTGCCTATACTCTAGAAGTAGCCTTATCACTTATGTTATTGCAGTAATGGAACGTTAACAGTCGAAGTTGAAAATGACGTTCGATTATGTTTGCTCTAATTCCAGGCGTACTCAAATATCCATCTTCGTACCATCTATAAGATAGCCGCATTTATAATAGTATGTAGTCGTGTTAATGATTATTGTGGTTGTTATTTTACTCTTTTTGAGATAATTCATCCAAAGAATTTAATTATTTCTAGGTTGTCCCCGGGTTCCTTGACTATGATGCGAAGGAAATGTATCCAACTTCTACTTCGATCTACCTCATATGATGGTTCGATATTACTGAATCTTCATAAAATATGGTGTTTGTAAAACTTAGTCATTAAATTAGTTATTAATTTAATCACGAAACTAAGGTATATAGGTAACCGCTATTGTTATTCGTTGTTAAATGGTATGAATATGAGTATATCTAGTACGTTTTCTTACAAAATGTTTCATGGATTTACCATTAAACCTAGAAACTACTATAGTTTCATATAAGCCGATAAGACTCTATTACATTTCATTGTTTTGACGTACTCATTGGTGCAGCAAAAGTAAAATAAAAGTGTGTATGAACCTGTAGAGGTAGCCATAAAGCTCACTGCATTGCTACACTAAATGAGTTACACTGTAAGTTAGATCATCGCTGTCCATAAAAGCCCAAAATTGACCCTGCGGCTTGAAGATGGTATCAAATGAGTTTAACTTGAATTTTTTTCTACCTAAATCTAACACGACGATGCATGGTAATTGAGTCAGAATACTGTCTGTAACGAAACGCTTTGGAAATTTCAGTTTTTCCAGCATCAAGAGCAAATGAAATCGGCGTTCACTTTTTTATGGGTATTGCTCAACAATAATCGTCTCACCTTCAGTTTTTTGCCTAACCTATCGTCGATTCTCGCAGAAGTTGGAACACCTTAGTGGATGCCTGTTGAACATGCTGTAACGCTGTAAGTGATTTATCGTAACGTTTTTTAACTTCTGCTGTGTATTGCTGGTACAAAAGAGTTAGGTGGTGCAGAACTTCTTATTTGTAGTTCAACCTTACGCATCTTAAGCAGAAGAATAAATATTTGATTGGCATACACTTATGAAACGACTATCTGGTTCTGGCGATTGGCAATTTTAGACAATTTGCATAACTAATTTGAATCTTAATTAAATTTGCACTCATTAATAGAAACACATTCGGTTCCTCCTTCGTTTTCTTGGCTTAAATTTCACGCTTGATTAACCTCAAAAGGTTCATTCCGTGTCATCGAATAGTTTAGCTTCATTCAGGAGCTTTGCTGAAGGACTATTAACACTGCAGCAGCTTGTTATAATTTCAATTGGAAGTAAAGCATTGCTCTGAAATAGCAACTGAATTACTACGTAAACGTCGCAGCTCCTTGTGAAGACGACTGACTTTACTTTTGCACAAGTTAGATTTAGGCTTAGCATGTGAATTTCTTGTAAACTCTTCGTCTACAGTTTATACTAGCCCTACAAATAGGAACATTTTCTGACAAAGTTAAGATACATAATTATAAAAGTTCATGGGAAAGTGTTTCCCTTGTTTGAAAAAGTAGATGTAATAAACTATTTAATTTATTTTGTATCGTACCATCATTATTAATTGGCTAAAAAGGATTTCAAGGTGAGCTAGTTTTTCGAAACCCAATCACTAATCCAGTCTTTGGTAAAAATCCATCCATCAGACCAACTAACTAATGGATTAAAGAATATGAAACACTATAGCACAACAGAGCAGTCACACAATTAAAGTTTTACTGTTTCCTGATTTGCAACATCCAAAAAACCTTACAACTGAAACGAACTGAAATGCGATTTGCAATTTTGATCCCGTGCATGACTAATAATAATTAAGCTTTTCACGAATTTTGCAAGTATTTTCCCCACTTATGGTGTTAGAAGTCCTTCCCTCACAGTAAACATAATGATGGCTAGCAATTGAACTATAATCCACCATCATACACGTTTATGCTTCTTATACTGTAGTTTTAAAACCAATGCACTCTCATCGTTGGAAGTTGAAACAGGTTGCGATAAAAATGTCTTCCGTGGCGGATATAGTCAAGTTAGACGGTATAAACAAGCTTGCTAGTGCTAATTGATTAGTGAAGAAGAGTAAGAAGGTGAGCCCTTAAAACCTTAGGTCACGTTCCACAACAAGCTGTCGGATAAAATACACAGAATCATTTGCATCCTAAACCCTCTGAAGACTTAGTCTAAGACAGAGTTATTTTGTGGACTGCATTTATCTTCAGTTGCTCTAAGCCCCTTTAAAACATTCTCTGAAATTGGAACACAGACTTTGTGTAGAAAACGGCTTCTTGTATGCATCGAATCGAATTTCCCATTTTGTGCCAAGAAACGTCGTCTTGATCAGATCACTGGAAGATAAAAGAATTGGTCAAATAACCCTTTTAAACTTACAGAAAAGTAGCCAAGGGTCTCTTTGCGTCATATATATGTGTGTAACCACGCGAATGTAATCCCCGCATAGATGATTTCGGAAAGAACATTGCGTTTCAACCTGTTAATCCAACCTACTAAGCTACCATCTCGTTGTTTTGCGAATTTATTTTTTGGAACACATCGGTAAGTATTCAAAAGGTTTTTGGTAGGAAACTAATCTGTTTTAGGATCTACTTAGACTTACTTTAGATTTTACTATGTGTTGATGAAAGCTGTAAGTTATTTCGCTACAGAAGCTTGAAGCTATGCATGGTTCTTTCTGGCACAGTGGTTATTTATGGCTGAAATAATGAATATAAAGAATCACAATATTTTAATGATAATATATGCATGGATGGTATTCTAATGATACACATGAGAAATTTTTTCTTTGCATGCTTCTCGGAGCAAAGCTTTATAGTTCAATAAATCCTCTTGTTAAATTACTTAATCTGAATAAAGAAGCATGCAAGATATCTTTTATCGTCCTATTAGAGATAATTAAAGAAATAATAATATTATCATCACCTGGAGAAACATTTCTAACAAGAAATGATATTATTGTAAACGCCTTCAGCATAGTTAGCATTTTGCAAAAAATCTACTCTGCAAACTACTTTATTGTAATAATATCCCAGAGTAGATTAGCATAAAGGTCTTTTATCGTTTCGATCAATTCAATTCAATTCAAAATGGTTTATTCTCGAAAGGACAGTAATATATAACATGATAAACACGTTGTTTCCAATACTGGGTACTTGATAAAGTTGAAGAAATAAATACAGTTGGAATTTCCATTGAGATTTAGTTAATTATTAGAGACAGTTCTAGTTGCAATCAAATATCCTATCTTTTAGAATTATAGTCTATCCCAGATCCAGTTCTAGTACTCTTTGATTCTGTTTATAATACATGTAGTCAATTTTGAATCAAATTTCAGATGCAACCTGGCCGAGCACTGCACAGCTCAGAACTTCAATAAACGGTATTAAAAACTACCTACCTAGTTTTCGTCTCAAGACTTCAGTAGAGTTCTACAGTGAACTTGGCTGCTGGAGCCTTACACATAATCCTTAACGAACGGCATGCAGGAATTTTTTTTTTGCAAATGGACCTCTACAAGTTTTACTAAAATGACTCATTTTTACGGATGGAGGCCAAATTAGTTAGGATTTACAAAAAAAAGTCATCCGATCTTCCCACAGCATAATACTGAGTGGATTACATCTCGTTTGTACGCCAGTGTGCTCATTTTGTGGAATCTTTCTGCTTAGTTTCCAACTTTTGATGATTGGATAAAGATATTTCTTCATCAGATTCTGAAAGATACATCCTCAAAAATAATCCCGAAGGAAAATATTACTTTCTGGGGGAAGCAAGACAAGACAGTCAAAGTCGAAATGGAGAAGAAAAATGTACTTACCGAAGTATGAACGTGAGACAAGAGAGAGCTGCTGCGCGTAGATCGTAGCTTTCACTTAAACCTCTGTGTCTATCTTTATGTACGTGCATGTGAGCAAAACTTAGAGATTCAGCCAGGGACCAGAGAGTAGCTCAGATTCTGAAGCCTTTGATAGGAAAGAGATCGGATTTGGTGGAATAACGGAAGAACCCCTGTTTCTGGTTCGAAACCATCAGTCGTGCCGACCAAGAGCATTACAAACATACACTTTTCTGAGACAAACAAACTTACAGCGGCCAAAAGAGTAGAGGTAGAGTAGAAAAGAGTTGAGTTATTCAGAAAAAGTGTATCCTTTTACCCAATAAAACATTAAGCGTTCTCTAGACGGAACCCAGAATCATATTTTTCCATCAGTTTTGTTTCATACTCAACTTTCTACCACTACTGCTATTACAAGTGGTTCAGTTGCTGGAAACCTTCATAGGTTAACAGAGACAAATAAGTAAACTTATGTCGCATGACGTGGATTCTTTGACTAGCCAAGTAAACATGACGAAGTGTCCCAAGTCCC
Source organism: Hydroisotoma schaefferi (assembly GCA_034682405.1). Classification (NCBI taxonomy): domain Eukaryota; kingdom Metazoa; phylum Arthropoda; class Collembola; order Entomobryomorpha; family Isotomidae; genus Hydroisotoma; species Hydroisotoma schaefferi. Next base: position 13,587 of record JAQFZX010001024.1, on the reverse strand, counting down.
AACTACTGAGATATCAACATGAGAAATAGATCATCGGGTGGATTTTCGTTTCTCATATTTCTTGTAACAGTAACAATTTTCTCAAGTGACTCCTTCAGATTTATCAAGTTATCTTGGACAGAAAGTGATATCGGTTCTTACTATTTATAATCAAAGGGGGGAAGTTGAACTTACCTTCCCTTCCCTATCTAAGTACTCCACCCTGTGTGACAGAATTGTACACAGTGTGTGTGTGCAGTTGCAAATGGACTGAACAAATTTCAGGTTTATTTCTTAATAATTAAAGAAAGTGTAAGGCCTAGAACAAAATAGTCTCTGCTACTACATAAAACTTTCCAGCCTAAGGTTTAACCATACTGCCGAGGACTGGGGCCTATGAATTAACGAAATGCATAAGGTGAAAGCAAGCAAAAGTGGGAAGTAAAAGAGGCTCATGGGGCGGATTAATGAGCTGCTTGAGCGTGTCTAAAAAGAAGTCAATCTTAAAAAGTAGGCTACTTGAACTTTGTGAAGAAAGATGTCTTTTGAGTTGAAGAATACTTCTTTGAATCTCCTCCCTATCCATAAGTACGATCATAATGATAAACGGTGATCACCAGCAGACTGGTTTCAGCAGCTCTATCAAGTCTCCTGTGAGCTATTAACCACACTTATCTTCCACAGCATGGAAGACCTCAAAGTTTTCAAGGAATATGAATCCTACGGAGAGGCTAAAAATAATATAAGTAATATTATAAAGATACTGGATTATATTTATACAAACTCTACTGGGGGTTCGTCGATGCTGGATGGAAACTCAATGCTTTTAGGGTCAAACTCCACCAACTTGTCGTCGACGGAAATAGCGAATCCGGGGAGAAATGAGTTTCTTGCAAAGATCGAGCAATTTGTCCTAGGACTCATTTTTGTCCTAACAATTTTAGGAAACCTCCTGGTCATTGTTGGGATTTATTGCAGAAAGCAGAAAATGACCCGGATGTATTACTTCATTCTTCACTTGTCCTTCGCCGATCTTACTACAGCTTTCTTTAACGTTCTCACACAGCTTTTCTGGGAAATCACTTACCGTTTTCGAGGAGGATCGTTTATGTGCAAATTTGTGAAATACACTCAGATACTCGGTCCATACTCGTCCTCCTATATACTGATTATGACTGCATTGGACAGGTACCAAGCCATTTGTTACCCTTTGAGCAATTGCTCGTGGACAGCTCGAAGGTCTAAATTAATGCTTGGAGGGGCTTGGATCTTATCCTTTTTGTTTTGCTTACCCCAACTTTACATATTCAGTTATCAAGAGGTGACTCCTGGAGTATTCGACTGTTGGGCTGAATTTGTTCCAATATGGGGTGAAAAGGCTTATGTATCGTATTATTGCATAACAGTCTTTATTGTACCTTTACTTGTTCTTATCTTCGCATATAGTTGTATAACAAGAGCAATATGGCTGAACTTCAGCATGAAAAACGCAGCAATGAAACTAGAAAGCAGGCCAACGAGAAATTTTAATCTTGCTTCTCGTGATGACACTAACGATTTGGACAACAGCTCGGACGAAAATGAAAGTCCTGTCTTGAATGAGAAAGGCAAGTTGTGTGAAAAATCTCTAACCAACAAGTTATCTGTTAACTCAACTTCTACTGAAAAGTCATTTGCAGTCAAGAATCTAGAAGTAAGTTGGCATCAGAAAAATCAAGAAACGAAAACAATAGCTGCTCTCAACAACACTAGTAAGCATCTGGGTCGGTTTAATTCGACTCCTGTGGAAACTGGTGACGGTTATAGAAAGGATTTAAGTCCAGAATCTCAATATGGTGACGGGGTCAAGATAAATGTGTCAGTAGCACAGTCTCTTCGTGTCAAAAGTCAAAGTACCTCTCAGAAACACTGCATCTTTTCTCCAGGATCTCCGGAAACTCACACTTATGGAGCTGTCCATAGTCCAGATGATTCTCCTGAAGAACATGATATCATAAGATCCTCGGAGATTGACAGTAGGCGGCGCAAATGGAAGTCTCTATCATCGAAACCAAACAAACATGATATAGAAGATAGGTCCATCTCGAAGGATATTACAGGCATGGGGTTGCACAGAGGGTCCAAGAATAATGGGTCACGGAAGTATTCTGCGTCTTCTAGGAGAAAAGGGACTAAATCCCCCTCGGATACTCCTAGCAAGTCAAAATCATCTAGCTTGGCTCAGTTTGCTCAACCTAGAACGCATTCAGTGAAAGGGATCTCGAGAGCTAAAATCAAAACCATCAAACTGACTGTAACAGTTATCTGCTGTTATATTATTTGCTCCACGCCATTCATTGCAGCCCTACTCTGGTCTGCATACGATCCGTATGCTAAAGAACACCCATTTTTCTTTGGTAAGACGATCCTCTAGTCTCTTGTCTGCCACTGCTTTAATTTTGTCCTTTTCTAAACTGAACAAACCAGCCTGCCCAGAACAAACCATCATCTTTTTAAAATGAAAATGTCTTTTAGATTAGTTTCCCATTACAACCACTAACTAGTGAAATGAGAAACCCGAAAGTTCCTTCAATTAGTGTTTTTAGTAGAGAACCTCCTTAGTGCAGCTAGCGGAGCCTGTCTAAGCCTTACTTCCTATAGAGGGTTTTCTGAAAGGGGGATGACACCCCTTTTAGGTCACTTCTTCTAGTCCTTACATTTATAATTAACAATAAATTGTTTTATGCAGTGCAGTGTGGATATTGGTGTAATCGGGGTTAAAAATAATAAAAACAATTAAAAACAGTTTAAATTCATATCATTATTAAACTACCGTATTGCCTCGAATAGTGTCCTCCCTCCCGCAAATAATGTCCCCTTTTGAATAGTAGCCCCCTTTCAAGTTCGAAATCATTTAATAGTATCCCGTACCGAATAGCAATCCCCCTTGAATAGTAGCCCCTCCCAAAGAATAAGCCTGAGTATTTACTTTTGTACGTTGTTACATGTAGTTTTCAAATAATCAGTTCAGTTTATAAATCTAAACTTTAAATTAAAATACTAGTAGTCAATCCGGAATAGTGGCCTCCTCAAAAAGGCCAAAAACTCATTAGTGTTCCGAGACGCTATTCGAGACGATAAAATTGGAATAGAAAAGAGATTAAGATATTTATACGGGGAGTTATTGCTTATAGGATCATTTTTTAGGAGGATTTATTCAGGGGGAATCAAAATCGGAAATATGGTTAGTGAAATTAAATATTCACCTTCCTGTACACAATCTACACGTGTATTAAAAGGAAATATTGCATGAAATGATATTTTCAAGATAGCAACTTTTATGCATGAAAACAGTTTCACATTGACCGTTGAAAATTAGCTGTAAATTAGGTTTTGAAGAAACCAAACGAAAAATAAGAAGTAACGGGGTAAGAGAAACCAAAAAAGCCTATTTCTCGTAATTGTAAAGTGGGACGCAGTTTACCTTGTAATTTTAGATTTAATAATGATTCAGTCAAATGTGTAGTACAGCACCCCGTTGGTTATATCAATTGACTGGGCTAATATAGCTGCTTGGAGGAGGTTTTTAGGGTTTATGACTACTTTGGCATTTTTGACCCCCACGGGCTGTAAAACTTTTAGATTCGTGAATAATTCCTTTAAATTGACAATTTTTAAACAAGACTCATAAAATTAGTTTTTGAGATTTTTTACCCGTGAGGACGGCTTGACCTGCATGGGTATAGATATTTTTACCGATTGTCATAAAATATAGTAGGGCTCGTGGTTTCAACCTACAAAATGCACCTACCAAATTTGGGGGTCCTAGCTTAAAGCGTACTGGAGTTATCGTGCGATCAGACAAACGGACAGACGGACACCCGGCCTTTGTGGTTACATAAGCCTTAGGCAGGCTAAAAAAAGTGTTGGAATAGTTATGAGATTTGCTACAGATGCTACCTCGTCGTTAATACAAAGTGAAGCAATGAGTTTCTATGATAGTGCGACTTGGAATCTTGCATAAGATTTTGGAGATTAAAGAAATCCCAAGGGCGCGCGCGTTGTTACCTATTTCATACCAGAGCAAAGTTAATTATTCAGGTTTCAGGCTAGACTTCCATTTTTACTTCCAGCAGTACGACTGCAACTGTTGCCTACTATAGTTTAAACGGTAGTAAGACATTTTATCACTTATTTTATATCCCGTTCTTATAAAATTATTAGTGTTTTTGTAAACTTATTTTAAAATCATATACTGAAGCATGATTTTTGAACAAAATTAAGGATTTTACGGACAGTTTAAGACGGTAAATACTTATCTACAGACGTCAGAAGAACTTCCATGAGTCATCATGAGGAATAGGTTAGCTTTCGCCTAACAAACAAGAAATACTAAAATAGAGCGGATGGGAATAAGATGCCATCAACTTTGTTTTTATCCTAAGCTTCCTTACTTAGCATCTTGCACGTTAAATATACAATGCATGTAGAAGTAACATTAAAAGCCAAAGTAGATAAACTAACTTCTCGCAGCTTTTGTCTTTTCTCCTATCTACTATTTACGTTATTTGATGAGTTTTATAAATCAATAATCCACTTCTAACTTTTGATATCATGCTAGTTAAACTATATAGCTCTGTTCTAGCATGCTATATTTTCACTGCTCTTTAGAAAACAACATTTGAATAAGTCTTCCTAAATCCATCCATGCAAAAAAGCTTGTCGATGAGGCAGCTTACATATTTCCCGTTGCTTGAGTTAGTACTGGTTGAATTGACAGGAATTCATTGGTGAGGGTATAAACAAAGCAATAGGACATGGAATATATTAACCAAGGAAGCTATTTTCCTAAAGACTTGTATTAATGTAAATGTAAGGCTCTGATGGACTTGAATAACAAAGAAAGCTCAGGCGACACTACCAACACCGGGTATCAGGGTTTCCTCTTACAGTTTCTACTCGTTGATTCAAACTTTGATAACTCAGTCCATTACGTCAATTCGAGAGTTAATTTATACCGAAAGTAAGCAAGAGGCAAGACCAAGATATTTAGGAATCCGCTTACCTTCTGCTTTCACCCTCTGTTTATGCAGTATGTAAATAAATCTAGCCCTCTCGCAAACTTCTGCTCCAAACTCATGTATGTGCATTTAACCTGATCCCTAGTTTAAAGCTTAACCTTTTATTTGTAACCAGGTAGTTTCTCTCCTCTGTAATTGTAAAATAAACGGATGTAACAGTGCTACCGTGAGCAAAAAAGAGTACTACGTGTGGGAGAAGGTAGAGTTGCATACAAAAGGATGCTATAGTTTCTCTTGAGTACTATTCTCTCATTAGAGCTTTCATATTTAGACTAGATACGTTTTATCCGATGGTTAATACATAAAATAACTTTTTGATGTGCTAAGAATGCTTATTTGCTTGAGTGGGATAAAAGTTTATTTTGGCAAAGAATACTTCAGAGTAAAGAGAAAGAAAATTATAAATGAGTGAAGTATAGCACCACTTGACACGGATTAAAGTACCGTATTTACTTTCTTCATGACTCTGGCTAGCTTATTCTAGCTCAAGCAAGCCTCGTCTCAACTAATCTTAAGTTTTATTTTCTTTCATGATTTATGATCCATTGTGTCCAATAACTTTTGATACGTATGGCAGGGGAGAAAACTTTGTAACAGCATCTTCTGGTAGTACGCATCAAAAAACCAAGTGGAGCGCAAGGTTTTATTATTATGACTATTACGTTGTGAAGTATTGAATTAGTAATCCAAATGAATGTCACTTATTTTATATAAAGAACTTGAGCTAGTGAATTTACTGAATTTAAAAATCTTCCAAGCTGCTACACATGACATGAGATATTGTAGAAAGGTAGGTAGAAAAACTGTGAAAGTTAACAAAAGACAAGTTATTGTTTTTGTAAACCAAGCCGATTATGTATTTTGGAACCAAACTTTTTAGCGAGAATTTAATACTTCTGTTGATTATTTTCAGTAGCACTTTGAACTAAGTACTTACTTGAACAAAGTAATCATGGTTGCTGTCAATTTACAGAAAGCTTCAGCTTATAAGTCTTCGGATTTTTAATAACTCGTGAACCCCAGGGGACCGCATCGAGTAATTGTCCTGTTATGTTTACATTTGGCTTGCTTGATTCTTTGAATTACAAACAACTAACTCTCTCATCAGTTTAAATTACCGAATTTGGTTAGTCTAGACTAGAATCAAGAGTGGGTGCTCTAGGCAAAAGGTTTCAAATACGTCAGAACAGCAGGGCAAGATTTGGTTGCATCGTAATTGCTAAAGTACAAGTGGAATCAATATCATAGATGATTATAACATGCCAAGGGCACTTAATATTATTCTATAATGAAGGAAATAAAATACTGAACAGTGACTATTGTTTAAAAGCGGTAAGCGTTTAACTAATTATCCAAACTATAACTAATAGACTGACAGCAATGTTTATTTTGATTGCACTCCAATACCCATATTAAAGAAATATTAAAAATATTATTAAAGCAAATTATGAAATCTCCCAAACCGAGACGTTTCCAGTAAAACAGCTTTTAGAAATGTATTCATAAAAATAATATCATTTGAGTAGAACAGTTTCTATTTTTATCTTACGCATAATGACTTTTTTCATTGTCACTGTCTGTCACTATATATATAGGCATGCAAAGTGTTTTGTACACTTTAAACTTCTACTTCAGCAAATATTTACTTTTACGGAAGTCGAAACAACGCATATTGAATGAAATAAATTTAAGTGAACCTTTTAAAGATAAACATAACTCAAGTAATTTGAAGCATTTACGACACATTTACATACAGAAAGTAATTGTCAAGAAGCATGCTTGTGCTTTGAAAAACAGTGTGAGGTTAAGTTTTTCAAACTGCGTACCATAAAATTAATATAAACATGTCATCTGTGCCGTCTATGAGTGAATCCAATTTCACAGTAAAGATTTAGAGTGATTGCTTTTTACGTCCTTACTTTCCCGAATTGCGATAGTTTCGTAGGCATACACTTGTGTGTTGTAAACTAAACTGTTTTTGTATTGAAATTCAATTTTGTGTAAAAGTGATAGTGACTTTCTAATATATACTAAATTCAATTAAGAAATAGTAAACCAGGTACATTTTTATGATCATTACCTTGCTCTATCTAATTTCAGGACCAACATTTACCATCCTCACTCTACTGGCTTCACTAAACTCATGTGCGAACTCGTGGATTGTACTTTTTTTCAATCCAAACTTACTCAGCTTCCTACAAAACCCTTGCGGAAGGAATCAACCTCAGCGTCAAAGTGCAGGCGGTCCTCAATCCACCATAAGCATGTCTCAGAGGAAATTCTTCAACAGTCCTAAAAACAACCCTGTTGTGGTTACGAATTCGAACCAAATTTCGACCACTTCTGTCATTGGACTTTCTCCCATAATCCGTCGACTTTCACGGAAGGAAACGAATCGATCGAATAGGAATGACCGAGAGACAATTGAACTAATCCCTCCTATGGACACCACGTCCAAATCCACTTTACCTTCTCACCAACAACATCCCAATAGTCCTTTCGACCAGAATCAAAGACCACCGAATGATTCCATCCCCACCATTGAGACTTCCTTTATTGGAATCTGAAATGAAGAAAGTTTCCAAAAGAAGGTCACTAAGATCAGAAAGTTATACCAGTATTGGTATGGCTTCTTTCCACTTCGGTACACAGGGTAACAATTTGTGATAAAAGTGCATATAGCCGATTTAGTTGATTACCCAGAGAATTTTAAAGGATGCGAGAAACAAAATACTGCTCGACCTATCTACGATTTACAAACCTAAATGTAGTAGCTTACTCCAGTCACATTCATCTTTCTCCAAAACCGAACCCTAGCCGTTAGTGGTAGTTTAAGTCCAACTCCCGTTGCCAAGTCGAGTAATGAATTCCAACAGCAAGCTACTATTGCTACTGGAACTAGGATTATAATGTATTTTATGGAACTTCACTAACCTCGAAACACGTTGTAACTGCATGTATGTTGTGGTTTACTTCACTTCACAGCATCACAGCTAGCTACTCGACAATGTAGGTATTTACTATTTCGCGTTAGTTTTTGCATCGTTTGTTTCGTTTTACAAAATGGGTTATTAAGTCTAACAATGTTGTCTTTCATCATCATATTTATTGTGTTTGATAAATATTTACATGTCGTTTGGTTGCAATCCGTAAATTGGTAAGATATGAACACAGCGAGTATTTTTATATTAATTTCTCTGACCAACTTTAACTTTCCTCTGTTTGCCTAACCACAGTTTCATCGCCCAAACTTTGAAATTGTAATGGTTTTTTAATACGTTTTTAACATAAATTAAAATCAGTCCCCGTATAATTAGTGTAATCGGTATGAAATGAAATCCGACTTCTGTTGCAATGTAGCTTCTTGTAACATTTTAAATTGAAGTATAAACATAATATGTAATTGATACCATTAACTTAGCCTGCAGTTGGTGTAACGATGTAAAATACAGCATAGTAAGTATCGTGTGAACGAAAGCATGTGCTTTGAGCACATGTAGATTAAATGGTTGAGCATGATAAATTGCTGTTTTGTCCTGAAATTTACCAGTGATGTTTAATGCACCATAAGGGAGTGAGTATGAGATCCTGAAATAAATGTACCACCTCTTTTATATAATTATTCATTCGCTGAATACAGTGAAAGCTTTATTTCATGCATATAAAGGTTGTGTAGGTAGGCCAGTACGATACTATTTACGACTCCATTATGTCCTCTTACGTTTCTGCATGCTCTTGTGATACGGACTGACTTTCTCCAATCCTTTTTGTAACGTTAAGTTGCTGAATTCATTCGCGTTTTCCTTTCCCTAAATTAGTATTCTTAAGCTCTTCCCCTCTCTTGTTGGTAGCTCACCCTCTGGTTCAACTTCAACGTTATCGAGATATCCTCAGTAATAGTCTATCTGCTCGTAACTGCTTGTAAATGCCAAGTCTTAATAGGTTCTTTGGTTTCAATTCAAGCACAAATGCGTGGAATTTGTTTTTGTGTTACAGCAGGGGTTCTTAAGGGCAATTGACGAAGCAGTTATCGAGCAACCTGCTAAACTATTCATGAGCCAAGTATTTAAGTATCCGTAGCTGTAGGTAGTTATTTCGGTTGCTTGGGGAAAAAACCAGGAACTTTTGTCTTCTTTCGCCATTGCAAACTTTTGGATTTGAATCTAATTGGTTGGTGGAACTAAAGACTGGTAAGAGCTCTATACTTTCTTCGAATTTCACGGTACATTGAACAGAAAGTTTAAATTCGGATAGTGTGTAGAAATATGACTAAACTTTTAAAGCAAGCTTTAAGCATGCTGTACAAGGACAAGTGGTTAATCGCTGCTGCTTCATGGATAGTTGAACTTTGAATAGGTAAGGTATGTTAATAATATTGTCAGAATGTAGGGAAATTTTTTAGATAAGCAGTTGTATTGCAGTTTTTTTTCATATTTTAGTAATTTTTCAACATTACAAAGGACGTTTATTTGAATATAAAATAAATCTAGCACTGCGGTTACTTCCAAGTTATAATCTCGCTGGATTGAAACTCGAGACTCGTTTGACGCAAAAGTGTAATAGCTATGAATTTTAACCTTCCTCTTCAATTAGCATGGAAATGGAACAAGAGTGATACATAATATCCATCGATATATGATTCTTTGATTTAAAACTTCAATTTTAGAAAGGCCAATCAAACCTGAAACGAGCCACTAAGTTCCTTGTGTTGTGACATAGTTTATTCATGTAATATAATAAAAGTTAATGCTGAAAAATTCCCATCTTTTCTCCTGGCTCAGCTCTGGGTCAAAGAATAACCTTTAGCAGGGAGGGGGAGGTTAAAGTAAAGAATTATTGTTTCATTTTATTTATTTATAGAAAATGACATGTACCTAAAAAGGGGGAAACAAGGCTACAAAAATGTACTGTGTGTTACACGGTATCCAGTAAGAGTGGCCACGCTGCATCCAAAGTGGCAATCGTGTTTTGGATATGAAGTATTTTTGAGGAGTTGAATATTTAAAATTCCATACAATACAGTTCTGATTGAAAATTGAAGTGGTAACTGGTAAACACTGCTCAATCCAAGTAAAGCTCATTTCGAATGCACAGGTCAAATACGCAGCGAGGCAGCACCCTTTATTTATTTCCTATCGGTTAAACAGGAAGTATCCTACCAAACTCTTCTAAATAGATGATACGATTTGCGATTTGCCCTTTTCACTGTGTACTTTCTTTAGATGTCTGACTCTGACTGTAAAAATGAGCATCAGTATAAAAGAAACAAAACTTTAGTTTAGAGGTATAACTTCAATGAAAGATCACTGTTAACGCATAACTTGAGTATAAATGATGTTAATCTCTCGGTACCTATTGTAAATAAGATAACTTAATATTCCATAAGTAAGTGATGTGTCGTAAAAAGTTATGCGTGTAAATAAAGAACCGATAAAAATTTATTTAAAAAAAAACCGCATGTTGATAACATTTGTGTTGTAATTGGCATCTCTCTTAACTTTTACTTTACTCTTTCTTCTATATCAAGGCAAAATAAAGTCAGAGCTACTGCCCAGTTTAAATTAAAGCCTAGATGCCTCTATTTCGTTCAGCAAAAATCCGTTTTTATGTGGACAAGTGAGGAATGTATCCAGCCTTATCCATAATCATCAAAAGTTTCCCTGACGGATAAAAGCAGTCCTTGACTACTGATAACGTGGGAGACTTTTTCTAAAGCCAAGCGTTGTGAATGTCGTTAGTGAGAGGAACTGGACCAAGAGAAATGCTACTGACAGATAGCAACGAATATAAAATATTGCACGGAAATAAAGCGGACGGTAAAAAAAAGGCTCCGGCGTTCAGTACCATGCACATCTTTACTTCTTTGGGAAGGATGCAATGCAATAAACCAAAAGGTAGAAATAACTGTCAAGTCAACCTCTTCTTTTATTTTGCTGGACTTCCCATACATCCAAATCTCTTGGACTTACAAGGTTTTCCAAAACATCAGTACAATTATGGCAAATGCATGACGCCTGTTCTGATCTAGATTCAATATATACAGAACAAATTAGAAACAGTTAGAAGAATCAGCATATTATACATATTTTGTTCACATTCCCTCTCAAATAAATCGGACCGAATAATTCTTCAGATTCCAGAACTTGTCCCAACAATTCTGAAATTCAAATCCGATAACGCTAAGCGCTTATTGATGTCCATTTCAACATGAAAAAAAGATAAGAAATGTAATAGTAACATTTTTCAGCAGTGTGATATTAGTTAAGATTTCACTAAGTAATTGTATTGCGTTATATTCAGGGGAAAACGTTATATTTGCAAAATAATTGGGCATCTCCTCACATATTTGGACTTAACCCAAAATAAGTCGGTTTGAACCAGATTGAGAAATGCTTTGAAAGTTGAAAGCGAACTACGTCGACCGAAAAATAATGCTTTTGAATTGTGCTTTCAAGCTTTGATTATTTTACATCACGGCCAATAAACTACTTCGCTGATGTAGTTTATTGGCCGTGATTTTACATCACTGACTTTCTCATCGGGAACCTTTTTATTTAAATGAGAGCAAGGTCTGCAAGGTCCTGTGAACTTTTGTTTTCATGGTTACTTCTTGTTTTGTCAATTTGCGTCAGAAGAATGAGATGTTTGTGAAGGGCAGAAAGAAGAATTTCGATGAGTTGTGAATTACTCTAGGGTTTTGCATTGTGCAATCGGGATCGGTCTTTTTCTGCAATGGAAGGAGAGGGAACTGGCCTCAAAAATTGGCAAGCAGTAGATATGAGCAAAATTCGGATGTGAATGTTTTTTTTTATAGCGGATATTCTAATTCATGAATTTATTGCCGTTTATAAGAATAGAATGCTAAAAAGTATTGCTTTGGAAGTTATGCATTGAATTTATATTGAATTTTGGTTGTTTATTATCATTATATAAGTAACAAAGTTTTATAATCCATTAGAATTTCTTACAATAAAGTCCGTTCTCCAATTTAATGATTAACATACCTCTCTGCAAGTTTGACTTTGACTGGACATGTCAATTTAAATGATTTTAGGTGCCACTCGGCCATTTCAAAAGGAGTAAACTCAAATTCTTCATTGAGACATTGTAAAATAATAAGCGAAAAGATAAATTTATTCATCTCATCAGACATGATCAATGAAAGCCATCCAACAAGGTTACTCTTGTGTACGTATGCAAAAACTTACTAGACAGCGTAACACCTCTTTTATATAACTATTCATTCTCTGAATACAGTGAAAGCTACATTATGCACTATAGCTGAATTTTAAAACTTCATGCTTTTAGATGAAATTGTTAAAACCGTTTCAGTCTTCATCTTCACCCTAAAAAAAAGGAGTTAATGGGATTTCTCCCTCTGAAAGTAAACGCACGAGAAGGAATGCTCCACCCAAATCCGCATATCCACATACGCTTTGACAAAGCTCATTCTCTTTAAATCAGAATATTGAAATTCTGTTTTGCATTGAAAATTCAATCTTCCATGGGATATGTTTTTTATTCCCCACAGCCAAAACCTGTGCCTGTCACAGTTCGAAGGAGGATCAAATCAATCACTTAGAATTTCACGAACAAAAGCGTAATAAGCCGTTGGCAAATCTTAAGACAGGTATTTCGTTCGTATTTAGAATTTCGATTGTTTGATTTCACCCACTTCATGGAGATTGAGTTTAGAAGGCCTTCGCTTTCCCTATTTCAAATTTCAACGAGAACGTGGATTTTAATTATGACTTCTGCCTGCTTAATGAATATATACCTCCTTCATATATTCTAATCGATCCTGAGATTTTCTTACGGTTTATAGGAACCTACTAAGAGTCTTGCTATTAGTTGTCTTCATTGTGACAAAAAGTTGGAGCAAAAGGACACGGAGATCTTTAAAGTAAGGAAATCACCAGAGAATGACAGCGTTGAAACACTTGCAAAACAAACTCATGAAAGTTGTTTTCGATGCTTAGAACTTTGGTGTTTTGACATTTTGGCTTTCTTTTGACTATCATTCTTCTATCATTATCCACTATACATGCTAATTATTGTGGAGCATGACATCACCGGAATAAAGTTTCCTCTGTATCATTAACGAGGAAAGAATAATCAGCGGACCTGTTTCTCTGTTTATTATATATTACTAGTTAACATTATTAATTTTTATTATGCTTACTCACTGTCTTGAGCAATGAAATATTTATGGACGCGTTTGTATTATAGTAGACAGTAGTAGATTTTTCCAGGGTACTGCAACAACCTCTGGTTACAGTCTTTTCTATGTAGTTCTGAATCTTGTTATTTAATGTATTCAGCCAAATCTAAGTTCATTTTAATGGGATCAATATGGATGCTACATGTGCTCGAGTGAAAACACATTAAAGTAGCAGAGGCAGTAACTTGTAGTATGCAGAGACACAGCAAAAATAGTCTACAAATAAAACAGAACTATATGGAGACAAACCAATTTGAATTTGAATTTGGTCTTTATTAAGTGTCTTTCCCATTTCAACATACAAGTACATTGTTCTCCCAATAGTGA